>JAQZBX010111706.1:0-10258 GCA_029593785.1 Cabassous unicinctus
CAAGGGACCCAGGTAGGACTTTGCCCTGATTTAGGAGTCCCTGAAAGAATTTACTTTAGAGAAGTCAGTTGGCTTTAAAAAGAAGTGGGAAACCATTATAAATGGCAATACTTGGCCTACAATTGTCTCTTAATAAACAAACATCTACCTACCAAGAAGTGAAAGGTCTTCCAAGTGGTGTGCCATCCTGTTCAACAGCCTTTGGGGATACAACCCATGGAGGAGGCTTCCCCTGGAAAGAATCCCTCCACATTGGAAAGCCCTCATCCAACATAGGAACAGATACAAATGCATTGGTGTAAGGGGCTTAGCATTGTTGGTAATGCTGATGAGTCATCTCAGACATAGTAGCTTTAAAACTCTCAAAGCTGGCTTGCCTAGCTGACCCTTTTACAGAAAAGTCTCTTGAGAATATACCTATGAAGAAATGAAGTTATTTTGAGATCTTTGGGACACAGCCAAGCTCATATAATTACACATCTAATTGTCTTAAAATTAGCTCAATAAGCATTTTTTTAGCTATTTAGTATTAACTGGTTTTGCATATCCCTGAAAACTGGCACACTATAGGCAATTTATAGGCTAGGCATGGATGCTTATAAAGCCCCAAGCTGTCTTGGACACCCAGGCCCTGCTTCCCCTTCAGGGAACTCCTTATAACCTGTGGCCTTTGGACAATTCCTGCAGGAGACCCTGCCTACAAGTAAGTCAACACCAAACCCCCTATGACTAAATTGTGTGTTACTGCCTTCTAGTGTTCACATCTTCTGGGCCAATTCCAAAATTCTCCATTTAAATTCCCTACAATTTCTCATTCTGCTAGTGCTTCCTGTGGACCCTGAGCATGTGAATTGTGGTGTTTCCTTTCTGTACCCAAAGGGATTTTGCCTGGTCTTCTGCTGTTTTCGTTTGCTGCCCCAAGGGTAGAGTGGGTAGGTGTGGGAGAGGAGCAGAGACCTGTGTGCTGCCCCAGATTCAGAGCGGGGTGGGTCCCAGCTGGGGAACATGTGGTGCCAAGTCAGGAAGGAGGAGCAGGAGGCAGGGAGCATTCTCCCTGCACCCAGACCCCTATGTCCATATTTTACATCAGCTGAGGCTCCCAGGGCCAGTCTCTGAGTGTGGCATGGGGGCATCATAATCAGATATCTGTGGCATAGTGCTGTCCACCACCCCACATGACCCTCCTGTCCCCCAGCTGCTTGGGTCCCCATGTGGAGGCCCTGCCTTCTCAGAGCCCTCCCTCCCTCCTGCCTGTCAATCCTCTGCCCTGTCCTTTCAGGAAATATCCACAGAGATCCAGAATTTTCATCTGGCTAGAAGCTAAAGGTCTACCTCCATGCCAGTGATTCTCAAATGGGGCTAGGAATAGTGAGGAATGGGAATGCCCCAGATCTGGGGATTTTCCCAGAGGCCCTGCAATTTTTTTTTTAAAGATTTATTTATTTTTTAATTTATTTATCCCCCCCTTGCTGCTTGTGCTGCTGTGTCCATTCGCTGCATGTCTTCTCTGTGTCTGCTTATCTCCCCCTTGCTGTGAGGTCTTGCCGCATCAGCCCACGGCGCCGCGCGAGCCGGCCTCCCCTCACAAGGAGGCACCGGGAAGCGAACCCGGGGCCTCTCATATGGTAAACGGGTGCTCTATCCATTGCGCCACACCCACTTCCTGCCGTGAGGTTGCTGCATCAGCCCACCGCACCGCTCAGGCCAGCGTGCCCTCACAAGGAGGCCTTGGGACGCGAACCCGGGCCTCCCATATGGTAAACGGGGGCTCTATCCACTGAGCCACACCCGCTTCCCGGCCCTGCAATTTTTAACCTGCCCCCTGAGGGTAGGGTAGTGGAAAGAAGGCTTTGGGTGGAAAGGAGACTGTGGCTATATCCCAGCTTCCTACACACTGAGGCTTCCAGCTTTTAGAATGTCTGCATTTGAAAGAAGTGATTAAAATCTGCCAGTGGGTTTAGGAGCACAGACAAGGGATTGCATCTAAAGTAATGAACAAAGCCCTAAATCATCTTCAAGAAATTATTCACAGATATGAACTGATCTTGGTTAGAGCCACTTCCAGGAACCAGCACTAAACTGAACTGATATCTGAGCTCAGAAGCTTCCTATGGAATAACCATATGAAGCCTGGTCTCTACAGGTAAGTAGTTCCTAAGCTGAATGCCACAGGGGAGGACACCTACATCCTCATGTGGGCACCTTTCCCAGGTCATGTGGGCACCTACTTCCATGAGCCATCTCATCATGGGCTAATTTCCTTCTGTAAAAGTAGGAGTCTACTGGGACCCGAATTCTGAACACCTTGCAAAGACCTACTAAAAGCTGGGCAATCTTGGGGCTGAAATTCAATGTGTATTTTAGGCAAAGTGTCCATGGTAGCAAAATATTTGAGGGTGAGACTTTTATTCCAGTACTCCCCTTCCTTATATCTCTGCTTTGGGATCTGCCTCTGTCTGAGAAATTCCTGGGGAGGCTGTGGAAGGAGGGTGGCAGGGGAAGATCACAGGATGGCTGGTCAATGGCCACTACATGGGGACGATGACACCTTTGACCTGAGAATGCATAGACCACTGATCCCTAGATTATGGGGAAGGACAGATGCCAACCATCTGTGATTTTATGCATACAATTGTCAGGGTTTCTGTTTATTCCAGGCAAGGTATTAAAGCATCAATGATTATAGTGTGGAAAGTAAGAGCAAAAGAGGCCAGTGCTGCATGTCGCTGTTGGATAAGAATCATTCCAACAGTAACAATTCCCAGAGGGGTGGGGGACTGGAATTTTTAAGGAGGTGGAGGCAGTAATGCTTCAGGGAAGGAGCTGTGTGGCCCCTGTAAGGTGGCTGCCTGGGCCTAATGTGAGGCTTTCTCCTGCTGATAGCTCACCTGGCCCAAGCCTTGCTGGTAGTAGAGACTTGGTTGAGACATTCTGCAGAATAACTTGGGCAGAGGGGTTTCCCAGTAAAAAGTGTTCCCTGACTGTGTCAAAGGTGTCTCCCCAGGGCAGGAGATACACTCAGGGACTCTTCTATCTCAATGCTAAAGAAATGCATCATCTGCATCCTTTTAAGTAAAATCCTGGTCTTATGAATTATTGCCTGTGGGCATTTACCTTGGCCATCAGCCAGCTCTGGAGAGATCTGTCTCCTTCCTTTAGCATGTAAATAAAAGAGGGACTCTGAGTCTTTAGTGTTCCTAGTCAATTCTGTCTCTTTTTCTTTTTCTTTTTCTGGGATGAGAGGGGCCACTCAGACCCCATATTACTCTTACCAACCATCCTGCCTTTTCTCTTCATACCCCTCTTTTATCCACCTGTTGATGACCATTTTTTTCCATTTTTGTGACCAGACCACACTCTCTCCCACATAGTTCTGCATGTGATATGATGATATAAAGTGGTCTATAGGTGTTGCTGCAATGTCACTCAGGACAAATCCCAAGTCCCCAAAATACCCCTGTATTACAACTACTTTTCTCTCTCCCTGCCCCCAGGGCATCCAGTGGCCACTGGCTCCACATTAATGTTGTAATTTCTTCCTGCTTGAATCACAATATATATATAATAAAATACCATTAAGTCCACTCTAGTCCATAGCTCTTCACTCAATCATAAGGAGTCTGGGATCATGATGACCACTCCACCTCCAAGTGAGAGGGGGCTTATATCCCATGGATAAGATGGATGGGATTATCATGCCTGCAGCTGCAGCCTCTCTCCATTCCCTGGGATGGCCGTTGTCCATCATTATCTCCCTGACAGCTGTTCTGGGTGAATCCAACTAGCTGTAGAGTAGGAGTTGCAGCTTCACCAAGATTCTGGGCCCAGCTTGCACATGGACAGCCCAAAGACTCTAGTCTCTGGATGCACACCTACAAACTCCAGCACTATGTATAGGTTTGAATAGAATGGACAGGTGAACCATGAGTAGGGAAGACATATTTGAGTCCAACTCTGTCACTCTCAGGAGCACAAATTCCAAAGTAGGGCTCACTGATAACGCAGCAAACTCTGGAGCTTTATGCCCTGACATAGGAAATGGGTGTCTCCAGAGCCCTCAGGAGCCCCTCTATTTGGGGTGATATCTACTTTGGAAGTCTGTGAGGACCTACTGAGATTTGCATAAGCCTTACCTCTGGGACAACCTCCTGATTCACATTGAAGTCTCTTAGCCATATGAACTCATTTGTCTTCACCTTTTCCCCCTTTTATTTGAGGTCTTTTTTCAGTCGCATTGCCAGTTAGCACTTGGTAGTAATCCCCCAGTTCCAGGGAGGCCCATCCCCAGGAGTCATGTCCCATGCTGGGAGGAAGGTAATGCCTTCATAGGCTGAGTTTGGCTGAGAAAGAGGCCACATTTGAGCAACAAGGAAGCTCTCAGGAGGCAACTTTTAGGCACCCCATAACAAAAAGCTAAGTTACTATTTGAGAACAAAGACTCATAAGGCTAGTCATATATTATAAGGCCTATCAGTGGATGATTCTCCTTTGCCAGACACTGCCCCTGCCCTTGGGGGAGTATTTGCTGCTCCCCTAGAGAATATGGCAGAGCTCTCCAGGATGGGAACTCAGTATTCTTGCACTTATTGAGTGATTCTCCACCCCCTGTGACAATACCCCATGAACATTTGAATAATTTTATATACCTTATGTATGTTCATGCACTCCCCATTCTTGACAACCCCCACCAATGATCCTCAATAGTAACCCTTCTGTGATCCAAAGCTTCTTTAAAGATGAAGCTAATACAGTAGCCAAATACAATTAATAGGAAAATGAAATAATAATGATAAGTTTAAATGTAAGAGGTAAAATACATGAAAACTTAAAAAAAAAACCTAAAACTAAAATAAAATTAAAAGATTGGGATATTTAAAAAATGAAAAATATAAAAAAATTAAATATAAAAATAAAATTTCTTTTTTGACATTTTGCCTTTTATCACTGCAATATCTGGTGTCCAGTCTGTACTGTGGCACCTTCCCACACTCATTCCCCAGTGTCTCATTATTTTCATTTTGTTTTCAAAGAAGGTTTAGATCACAGCAAAGTCACGCACAGAATACAAGAGACTCTCAAATACATAACCTCCTCCCCCTTTCCTCACCCCATATTAATACCTTTTTATATGTGGATGGTAGCATTGTTATAACTGATATACAAATAGTGAAACATAGCTACTAAACATTGTCAATGGTTTCAGTATGGTTTACATTTTAGACCGTACACCTTTATAAATTTTGATGGTATTTACCATGTCCAGTGTCTATCACTGTATGGTAATGAAGAACATTTCCACTGACCACTAAATAACATCTGCTTGAGCTATTCTGTTCCTTCCTCCCCATCACCCCAGGGCCCATGACAACCCCTTGACTTGACTCATTGGATAACAAGATTCATAGTTACATGCAACAAGTGGTCTTGACACACTGGTTTGTCCTCCCCTCTTAGGAGCTGCCCTGGCTCTTGAGAGATTCCTGCCTGAAAATTTCTGAATGAATTCATCCTCCCAAAGATGGGAGTCCAATTCCTACCTGCTCATTGTGTGGGTCTCCACCCACTGAATACAAGAAATTATGACAGAATGAACACTCACAGGCTCCCTAGAAGCCTGCTCCAGGTGTGCTTTTTTCCGAATGCCCCCCAACCAACACCCAAAACAAGTGACCCTTCCTTGTCATATTGCCATAAGATCATTCCCACCTCTGTACTTTCAGCCTCATACACACAAATCCCAAGTGTTCATCTGGTCCCTCTCCCAACTCTCCCCCCAGTACCCTGGATATTCTAATCCACCCTTCCCAATCTACCCACCTGAAGCACTTTCTTATACTAGACAGCTTATATCTGACTAATAGAGATTTTTTACCTAGCCCAATCAAATCACCTGATAAATCACTCTTTCCTGTACAGAGTTCTTTCTTTCTGAAAAATATGACTAAACATGTATGTTTTAGAACATTTAGCAGCTTTCTTCAAAATTTCACTGTCTTCTATAAGCATCTCTAGTGAAGTCTGCCAGCAGCATATGCCTCTCCTCAATGTATTTGTTAACATTTTTTTATATAATGTGTTATATGTTTTCACTCTGTATAGGTTAATTTGTAGGCAAAAATATCATATGATAATGTGATGATTAAGAATGTCAATTCTAACGTTGGGCAATTTGTGTTCAAATTTGAGTTTGTCCTTAAAATTGTTGCCTGATCATGAACAAGCTATGAAATCTTTGTACCCCAGTTTCATCATCTGTAGAATTCAGCCATTCAAATACATTTATTGAAGCCCTCTTCTATATGTTGGAGATAAAACACTGAACATAAGTGACAAAAATCTTGTGCTCATAGAGCTTTCAATGTGGAGGAAAACAGAGAAGAAACAAAGGGCATTACTAAAACATAGAATGTCAAATCAGGATAACTACCATGGAAAACAAAGGCAGCATCGATGAATGATGGGACAGGTGTGACTTTAAATAGGGTGTTAAGGTATGGTCCTAAAAGAAACAGAATGAGACAAGTCCCATGCAGTTATCTGGGGAAGGGAATTTCAGGAAGAAGAAAAAATGGAAATATTCCAGGCAGCATCAGGACTAATGTGTTTAGGGAAGTGTGAGTAGGTCAGTGTGTCTGCTACAAAGTGAGTGTGATAGATGCAATGATAAAGCATGAGTTCATAGAAATTAGAAGGAGGGGCCAAGGTCATTTTGGACCTGTAGACTTTTGTAAAATTTTTGATTTTTTATTCTTAATGTAATGATTAGTCTTGTCATTTTTTTGAAGAAAATTGGCATATTACTAGGTTTTAACACTACCACTCTGGCCTCTACATTGAGATTAGACTGATGAGGTGTTTCAGCTTGCCAAAGGGCTGCTGATGCAAAGCACCAGAAATGGTTTGGCTTTTATAAAGGGTATTTATTTGGGGCAAAACCTTACAATTGAAAGGCTGTGAAATGTTCAAATCAGGGCACCATCAGTGGTGCTTTCTCACAAAAGTCAGCTACTATTGATCCTGTCTTCCAGCCACATCGTGAGGCAAGATGGCTACCAATCTCTGCTAAGGCCTTTGCCTTCCCCTCCAGATATTACCATCTCCCACAGCTCAGCAGTGTGCCATCAGGCATGGGATTTGTCTCTTTCAAGGCCTCCTCTATCAGTCTCTCCTGCTCTGATTTCTTCTCAAGTTCAGCTGTGAGCTATCAGGCATATGGCTCATATCTTCCTGAGCCTGGGCCTTAGCTCTGTCAACCTCTAAGGGGCTTCTCTGTGGGCAAAACTGGATCCTTTCCCTCACACTGAAGGAGCAAATATGGTTAATTCCTCTTACTGTGTGTCTCTTTTTATCAGACCCAGAAAGAGGGTGGAAACTCTACCTGAGTCAAACCTCACTGATGTAGTCCAATCAAAAAGGGTCTCACATTCATGAGAAGAGATAAATTTAAGAGCATAATATTTTTGAGATTCATAAAAGAATTTCAGACTGTCACAAGGAGTATAAGGCAGAGAACAGGGAGGCAATCTAGAAGGTTGTGGCAATAATTTAAAGACTGAGAGGATGGTTCTAAAGGAGATGTTGAGAAATAGTCACATTCCAAACATATTCTGTAGAGGGTATCAATATGATTTCCTGATGGACTCTATGGGAGGTATGCAACAGAGAAAATACCACTATGACCCTTAAGTTTTTGTCTGAGCAAGGAGGAACATGGCTCTACATTACCTAGGATTAAATTTTAGGTATTGCAAGTATCTACCTGAGTTATTTTGTGAAGATAAACTATGTTAATTATACACCTAATTCCCTTGAATATTGTCTGGCTCACAGTAGGTGCTCAGTTAATATATATTATTTTCATCATCCTTATATATCACCATTCATTTGCAAAAAAGAGTTATACATATTTGTTATGTCCTATTCTTTTAAAATTATTAAGTAGTCAAACTTTATAATACACAGAATTTTTACAGAGCACCATGCACAAAAAGATTTTCTCTTAAAAATACATCGACCACATCTTACATAAAACATGATAAATACTAAAATAAATAGAAAAAATAGAGGGAAATGTAAATAGTCAATTGTGTTCACTTTGACCAGTGGTTAAGTGTTATTTAATTAATAATATCATAAATACTTCATAGAACACAGTATAAGAGGACAATTTGGTCTGAATTTAATTAAAACATAAGCAAATTTTGAAATTACTCTTCTCTGAAAAATTAAAGAATCTGTTGGCCATCATTGCCATAACAAATCAATAGGATACTTTTTCTAAATTATAGAAATGTACGTAATAGAAAGTAAGGCCACAACAGTTCATAAAAAAGACGAGAAAATATCAAGTCTATAAATATAAGAAAGGAAACAATGCATATACAAGGTGAGATATTAGTTTAAAATTATATTATTGCGGAAATGATACAGTTCAGTGGTTTGAACACCTGCTTCCCATGTACAAGGTCCAGGGTTCAATGCCCTTTACATCCTAAGAAAAATGTTTATTATTTAAAAAGAAATCCATAATAAAGAGCTAATTGCAAACAAAGCAAAGAGGAATTACAATAAAAACAAATTCCAGAGAACATAGACATCAGAGCAAAATTAAACATGGCTACAGTAATTTACATGAAAACAATATATGATAAATTAAACATTTATGTAAATTCAGAATGTAAAGAAAATAATGAACATTTTAATCATTTGAATAAATTAAGAAAGAGTGATGAACTAGTGAAAATTCATTAAATGTTTAATCCTTAAACAGCTTGAACTTTATTTTAATATTTCAAAAATAATTTAAGAAAATGAACATTTTAATACCATAAAGAGAACTTTCATATACAGTAAAAGAATAAAGATCCCTGAGAAGAAAAATATATCTAATACTGTTAAGTTTAAGTAAAATTAATCAAATATAGTAAATGAAGAAAACATACTTTCTTAAGTGTAATTTGACAAGTAGAGAAAATTAAAACTGCAATTCCAGATTATGTAGAGGCATTTTTAAAAGGAAATATTAGCAAGTTACATGAAAAAAATTTATGGGATTTCACAAAATTTGGATTGATGGTCAATTCTTAGCTTTGCAACTTTTCTTTACTAAAATTCTTAAAACAAAAGAACCAAGTATTTAATTTAAAAATGTATATCTTTTTAAGGAGCATAAACTTATAAAAACCAGGAAAAATGAAATGATTTTTTTAATCATGCCAAAATTAAACAAAGATACAGTCAATACTGAAGTTTGTTGATGCATCAGAGAATGTTAAGGTCTTTGAGTGATTAGCAGGTAGATGCAAAGAGGTATACTGGCATACAAGTATTTAATCTTATGAATTTACAAAACTTCAGGGCTTAAAGAAATGCGAAATGCGACTCCTGATTTCACTAATATACCAAGAAAATATTTATCTCCCAACTTAAATGACAAAAGAATAATCAATGTTATAGTGATGAATTGGAAACAAAAGCTGGCAAATAGAAACAGACAATGAAAAAAATGTATATATATATGAAATATGTAAACACACATACATAAGATTTGTCTAGAAGACCATGAATAAAACTCTCAAAAATGATTAGGATATTTCTATTTTCTGTAATAATTTAAGATCTTACCAAATTTTCCTCAAGGTTAACATATACTTTTTTCTATAGCTAATTCTATCACAATATTCTAATTTTTTCCAAGAGCAAAAATGGAAGTTCTTTTTTTCCTTTTTGACTGTTTGGTTATGAATAATATTAGCCAAAAATATTTACATAACATCAGTGTTCATTTACATAATACATAGACACATTGTGTTTTCAAAATTGTGCAAGAATACAAGCATTCTGATTCTCGAGGTCAAATTTATTATTACTGCATTAAATTATTTCTCTTCATCCTCTGATTTTTAAGGTATCTATATGAATTTAAAATTATTTTTCTTGTACAGTTGAGGATACTAGATTTTTACTTTCACTGACTTCCTAAGGGATATATAGCTAATAAGCTGACAGATCAAGACCCTAAACACTGGATTTTTCAGGCAAAAGCAGTTTTATTTAAGATTGATCTATATTTTTCTCTACAGAATAAATTATTTCTGAAAGTGTGTTTCATAAGAGAAATCTCTGAAGTTGGAATATGCACAGGAATTTCTTAATAGAATTTGAAGGATAGCATTACATTTCCATTTTTGTTGTTTCAGATTAGTTACCCTAGGAAATACATACATTTAACAACAGGTTTAACACATATTTCATGGCT
>JAQZBX010111707.1:0-10258 GCA_029593785.1 Cabassous unicinctus
CTGTGGCCCAGCATGTGGTCTATCTTGGAGTATGATCCATGTGCACTCGAGAAGATTGTGAATCCTGCTGTATTTGGGTGTAGTGTTCTGTATATGTCTTTTAATTCCAGGTCCTCTATTGTGTTGTTCAGAATCTTCGTTTCTTTATTGATTCTTTGTCTAGATGTTCTGTCTAATGATGATAATTGTGTATTAAAGTCCCCCACTATAATTGTAGAGGTGTTATTTCTCCACTTAGTTTTTCCAGAGTTTGCCTCATTTATTTTGAGGCACCCCGATTAGGTGCATAAATGTTTATGATTGTTCTCTCTTCTTGAGAGATTACCCCTTTTACTAATATATAGTGTCCATCTTTGTCTCTTATGATAGTTTTGAATTTAAAGTCTTTTTGTCATTTTAGAATAGCTACTCCTGCTCTTTTTTGGCTATTGTTAGCTTATAAAATTTTTCCAGCCATTCTCCTTCAGCCTCCTTGAATCCCTGGGTCGAAGGTGGGTTTCTTGTAGACAGCATATAGATGGATCATTCTTCCTTATCCATTCTGCCAATTTGTGTCTCTTGAGTGGTGAATTTAATCCATTAACATTCAGTGTTATTACTCGCAATTAATTTCTTACTTCAGCCATATTTTCTTTAGGATAATGGATGCCATATGTTGTTTTTTTTCTGTTTCTGTCTTTTTAGTTGTTTTTAAACTCTCCTCCAACTCTCTCTCCCTTGTTTTTTTCTTTCAACTTGTAGAACTTACTTTAGTATTTCTTAAAGTGCAGGTTTCTTATTGACATACTCTCTTAATTTCTGTTTATCTGTGAATATTTTGAACTCTCTATCATTTTTGAATGCCAGTTTTGCTGGATAGAGAATTCGTGGCTGGAAGTGTTTTTCTTTTAGTACTTTGACTATGTCAGACCACTGCCTTCTTGCCTCCATGGTTTCAGATGAGAAATCAGCACTTAATCTTACTGTGCTTCCCTTGTAATGGTGGTGCTCTTTTCTCTTGCTGCTTTGAGCATTTTCTCTTTGTCTTGAGCATTGGACTTTTTGATAATGATATGTCTTGGAGTTGGCCTGTTGGGATTTATAGTGCTTGGGGTGTGCTGTGCTTCCTGGATCTGCATATCCATCTGTCTCAAAAGGGTTGGGAAGTTTTCATCCATTATTTCCTTCAACACTCCTCTGTTCCCTTTCCTTTCTCTTCTCCTTCTGGGATGCCCATAATGCATATGTTTGTGTGTTTGTTGTTGTCGGTTAAATTCCTGAGTCCCTGCTGTTTTTTTCTATCTTTTTGTTTATCTGTTCCTCTATCTGTTTGATTTCAGATGTATTGTCTTCCACATCACTAATTCTTTCTCCTGCTTGTTCAAATCTGCTGTTATATGAATCCAGCGTCTTTTTGATTTCTTGCATTGTGCAATTGATCACCATCATATCCGTTATCTTTTTATGTAAGTTTGCAATTTCCTCAGTATGTTCTCTTTGTGTCTTCTTAATATCCTTAATCTCTTCCTTCACCTCATTAATTTGGTCCATGATATTTGTTTGGAAAGCTTTAATTAGTTGTTTGATGTTTTGCATCTCTTCCTGGTTTTCAGTTTGTTCATTGGGCTGATCCACGTCTTCCTGTTTCTCAGTGTGGTTTGTCATTTTTGTTGTCCTCTAGTCATCATTTTATCTTGATTGGTTTATTTGGTTGATTAGATTCTCTCTATGCTCTAGAGTTTTATTTAGCTGGTGGTTCTGTGTGTGTGTTTAGTTTTCTCTTTGACACTTTCTCTTCTTATTTTATTTCCTTGCTTCTTTCAGTTTGCAGGCAGGAGTTGAGGGTCAAAACGGCCTTTTTCTCTGAGGGTGGGGCTCAGCCATCTGTGTTAACCTCCACAGCCAGGTTTAAAACTCACGAATCTCCACTGAGCAATCTACGCCTCCAAGCTTCGGCCTCGCAGTCAGCAGAGTACTTGTTGTCCTCCTCCCTCAGTAGCTTGTACAGAATGAGCTTGTGCTGTTAGTTCAGCTTCTGAGTCTTCTCCTGGAAGCAGTGCGTCGCCATCTCCATGGCAGGATGAGAAGCCCGGGACAGCTAAGTGGACAGCTAAGGGGGTGGCCACCTGAGGACCAGGCCACAGGGGATGTGGGAGGACTCATCCCAGGAAGCAGGGGTGACACCTAGAATAAAATTTTGAATAATATCTCAATGAATTGAAGATAACTTCAGTTGAGAATTGACACATTATTGATATTTCTTATTATTGTACACAGTGTATACTGTAATAGTCTCCTGTCCTTTTAATTCTTAATTAAAAAAAAAAACTATTTCTGCCAAAACAGGTGTTGTCACCTATGAGAGCTATTCCCATATGTTTACATTTTGAAATGTTCTTAGAATGTGTAATATCTCCTTTATTAAAAAGCAATTCAGAGTACTCTTTATAAGTAACGACATTTTTGGGGGCCACCAAAAGTTTTCCATGGCATCAAGAATGGATTACTTGCAAGAATGAAAGATACTTCAAAGTTCCAAAAAATGTATCTGATTTTTAGGCTATAAGAGGAAGTTACCTTGACTAATTGATTAGATGAATGTTTGTTTTACATGAGCAGATCTAGGGCAGGTGGACTTTATTTTATAGAAAATCAAATGTAAAGAACTAGGAGTTTGATTGGTTATCTGGATCAGATGCCTTGGCAGAAATTTCAAATTACAAAAGATATTATAAGGTAATGCATGAGGTTTTTTTTTGTTTGTTTGTTTTTTGTTTTTTGAAGTTTTGGCTCTGAGATTTCCCCGGGTCTTTCTGTATATAATTTTATCATGTTATTTTCTTAAATCTAGGAATCTTACTTGGCCATTTTTTTCCCACAGTTTTTACTTTTTAATCATTCAGGTTACTCTCTTGTAGAATGTCCTGCATTTGGATATCTCCAGTGGTTTTTCATAGTATTATTAACCTTAGTAACCTTGTACTTCCATCATCTGTTTTCCTGTAAACTCCAAGTTAGATCTGAGGCTCGGTTAGATTCAGATTAAAAATTTTTGAAAATAATACTTGAAAGATTATGTATTCTACTAAACACAACACATAAGGAGGCACAGACAACTAGGAATATAAAATAAGTGAAACAAATTGTCAAAGAGGAAATTAACAAAAAGCAAGCAAAATAAAACCCTAGAGTAGAAAAAGAAGCAAGCCATCTGAATAAGCCCAGCAAGAAAAACAGATGCCTAGATATCAGCAAAAAATTATAAGCCATATTAAGATAAAGAAAGACATGGCCCAGTCCAGTGAACAAACAAACAACAACAACAACAACAACAAAATCCAGAAGGAGATGCAGAACATGGAACAACCAATCATGGATATCCAACAAATTAATATCATGAATCAACTTAACGAAGTGAAAGAAGAGATTAATTATATTAAGAAGACACTGGGGGAACTTACAGTAAAATCATGAACATACATAAAAAGATAACAGACCTGATAGTGAGTAATGGCACAATGCAAGAAATGAAAAATTTTGCTGCAAGTTCATAACAGTAGATTTGAACATGTAGAGAAAGAATTAGTGATATCTAAGATAGTGTATCTAAAATCACAAATAGAAGAACATACAGATAAAAGAAGAGAGAAGAAATTCAGCAGGTACTCAGAGAATTGAATGACAACAATAGAATGTAAATTATCCATTATATGCATTCCAGAAGGAAAAGAGAAAGTAAAGGCGTGTGAAGGAGTGTTGGAGTAAATAATGGCTGAAAATTTCCCAAGTTTTTGAGTGCCATGGATGTACATGTCCAAGAAGTGTAGTGAAATCCAAACATTATAAATCCTAACACACTCTGAGACATATATTTATGAAATTGTCAAATGCTCAAGACAGAGAATAATGAAAGCAGCAGGAGAAAAGAGATCCATCACACAAAAGGGAAGTTCAATAAGATTAAGTACTGATTTCTCATCTGCAACCATGGAGGTGAGAAGGCAGTGGTATGACATAGTTAAGGTGCTAAAAGAAAAATCAATAACTGCCAGCCAAGTATTCTGCATCCAGCAAAGCTGGCATTCAAAAATTAGGGAGTGTTCAAAATATTCATAGAAAAACAGAAATTAAGAGGGTTTGTCAATAAGAATCCTGCCCTAAAAGAAATAATGAAGGAATTTCTGCAGCTGGAAAGGAAAAAAGAACTGGAGAGAGAGGGTTGGAGGAGAGAATAGAAAGTAAAATTATTAGTAAGAATAGCTAAAAAGATAAAAAAGAGAAATGAAAACAATATATGACATCAATAAATCAAAAAGAAAAAAATGAGTTATCTAAGTACTGCCTTGACAGTAATAATATTGAATGCTTTTGGATTAAACTCCCTAATCAAAGTACATAGATTGGCAGAATGAATAAGGAAATACAACTAATCTATATGTTGCCTACAAGAAACTCACTTTAGAGCTAGAGATGCATGCACGTTGCAAGTGAATGGTTGGAAAATGATTTTACTCCTAAAAATAAACAAAAAGAGTGGGAGTAGCAACACTAATATCAGACAAAATAGACTTTAAATGAAAAACGTTTGTAAGATACAAAGAAAGTACTATATACTAATAAAAGGGTTACTCTATCATGAAGAAAGACTAATCATAAACCTTTATGCGCATAAACTGGGTCCACCAAAATACATGTTCAAACACTGAAAAAACAAAGTGGAGAAATTGATACCTCTACAAATACAGCGGGAGAATTCAATACCCAATTATCCCCTTTAGACAGAACATCTTGACAGAGGGTCAGAAAATAAACTGAGACCTTGAATAATACATTAGAGGATCTAGACATTAAAGAAACATAACATTACACCAATATACAGCAGGATATGCATTCTTCTTGAGCACATATGGATCATTTTCCAGGATAGACCACTTGTTAGGTCACAGAAAAAGACTCACTGAATTTAGAAAGATTGAGATTATACAAAATAATTTCCCTGACCACAATGGGGTGAAGCTGGAAATTAATAAGTGGCAAAGAACCAGAAGAGGCAGAAAGATATGGAAGTTAACACACTCTTAGACATTCAGTGGACCAAGAAGGAAATTGCCAAAGAGATCTGTAAATATCTTAAAATAAATGAAAATGAGAACACAACATATCAAAACTTATGTGATACAGCAAAAGCAGTGCTCAGAAGGAAATTTATAGCCATAAGTGCTTATAATAAAAAAGAAAAAAGAGCTAAAATCAATGACCTAACTGCACACTTAAAGTATCAAGAAAATGAACAACAAACTAATCTCAAAACCAGCAGAATGAAGGAAATAACAAAGATTAGAGCAGAACTAAATGAAATTGAGGAAAAAAAAAACACTAGAAAATTTTAACAAAACCAAAAGCTGGTTCTTTGAGAAGATTAATAAAATTGACAAATAATTGGCTAGATTAACAAAGAAAAAAAGAGAGAGAAGATGCAAAAGTAAAATATGAGAGAAGGGATATCACCACTAATCCAACAGAAATAAAGACTATCAGAAGAGTATACTTTGAAAATTGTATGCCAATTAGATAGATAACAGATGAAATGGACAAATTTTTAGAACACACAAGCAGACTACATTGATGAAAAAAAAAAAAGATGAACTCAAGAGACCAATCACAAGTAATTATATTGAATTCATCATCAAAACCTCCAAATTGAAAAAAGTCAAGACCAGGTAATTCACAGGTGAATTCTACCAATCAGTCCAGAAAGAACTAACACTAATCCTGCTAAAATCTTCCAAAAAATAGAAGTGGAGGTAATATTACCTAACTCATTCTATGATGCCAAATTCACCCTAATACCAAAGCTATATAAAAACATCAAAAGAAACGAAAACTACAGATCCATCTCTGTAATGGATCTGGATGCTAAACTCCTCGACAAAATAAATACTAATTGTATTCATAAACATATCAAATGAATTATACACGATGATCAAGTGGGTTTCATCCCTTGTATGCAAGGATGGTTCAACATAAGAAAATCAATCTATATAATACACTGTATTAACAGATTGTAAGAAAAAAATCACATGATCATCTCTATTGTTGCAGAGAAAGCAGTTAACATAACACAGTATACCTTTGTGATAAAAACACTTCAAAACATAGGAATAGAAGAAACTTCCTCAACAAGATAAAGGGTGTATATGAAACATGCACAGCTAACATCATATACAATGGTGAAATGTTAAAGTCATTCCCTTCAAGATAAGGAACAATCAAGGATGTCCACTGCCACTACTCTTATTTAACATTGTGTTAGAAGTCCTTGCTTGAGCACTTAATCAATAAAAATAAATAAAAGTCATCCAAATTCAAAAGGAAGAAGAAAAAATTTCACTGTTTACAGATGACATGATCCTATATCTGAAAAGGCCCCAAAATCTACAAAAAAGCTTCTAGAGCTGAAAAACAAGTTCTATAAATGACAGAAAATAACCATGGTATATAGTTTACATTATAGTTTACACTTTGCATTGCACAATTTTATAGGTTTTGACAAATGTATAATGGCCTGTATCTGTCTTTGCTATGTCATGCAGGACAATACGAATGTCCCCAGAATACCCCATGTTAAATCAATTTTTCCCTCTCCCTCTCCTCAGAAACTCAGTCGGCCACTGCCTTTATATCAATGTTACAAATTTATCCATTGCTAGAGTAATAACACATATACTTTACTCCATACGTGCATTACCCTCTTATATTTTGCTTATTCCTCAGTCTTGAGGATTTTGGGATGGTGATGTTCATTCTGCTTCTGATTGAGAGGGGAAGATGGATGGAATTGCCTTGCTTGAAGTTGTAGATACTATTTTTTTTGATATGGATTTTGTGCATCATCATCCTTTTGTTAGTTGTCCTAGACATGGTCAATGAACTGGAGAAGAGGTGTTGCAACTCTGCTGATATTCAGGGCCCAACTGGCATATGAAAAATTGATGATTTAAATCTCTTGGGAACATATAAAATGAGTATAGTGCTAAATATAGGTTCAAATAAATGGAGAAGAGCTATGTGTTAGGAAATTATAAATGAGTCTAATTCTTACAGTGAGGAGCATATATTCAAAGGTAAGGTCCACTGACAGGATACCAAATTACTGAGATTGTCTGCCCTCCCTATAATGTCTAGATGTCTCTAGAGACCTCAGGAGCCCCCTTGCTTGAGGCAATGTTTACTGTGGCAGGCAATCCTCTGAGACATGCATAAGCATAACCTCTGGAATGACTTCCTGACATTTTGAAATCTCTTAGCCATTAAAAATAATTTGTATTTAATGTTTCTCCCTTTTAATCAATGTCTTTTTCCAAATGTATCACTAGTTGGTACTTGGTAATAATCCCTCTGTACCACGTGCTAATCCCTGGGAGACATGTCCCACACCAGGGGAAGGCAGTGAGTTCATATGCTGAGTTTGGCTTAAAGAGTGACCACATCTGAGCAACAAGGAGGCTTTCAAGAGTTAATTCTTAAGCCATATATAATACTAGTCTAACTTTCAATTTCACAAGAACAAGTTTCCTAAATACAGTCATCAATATCAACAGCCTAGCAGATTGGTCTTTCTTCTTTCACTAAGCATTGCTCATGTACTTGGGGGATTCTTGATTCAATTTATTTTATTTTTAATGTTTGTATTTCATTTGTTATTATTTTCTTATTATTTTTATTGATTTTTGTCTTTGTTTTGGGGAGGTTATGAATTACAAAAGAGTCACAACTGTAGGGGAAGATAATTAGTTCATGGTGTCAGTGATGGGGATGTGTGAGTAGGGGTGCACCTAGGGCATGCCTCTATGGCATATGAGTAGTCATGGAATCATGTAAGGTGCTATTAATTGTGAAAAATTTGATATCTGGATGTGGTGAGTTATGTGGGAATCACCTACCTTTGCAATGTGACTTTTCTGTAACCTAAAGCTCCTTTGAAAATAAAGTGAAAAAAATAAGACACTGGGGGGCATATAGAAAAAAATTTTCACTGTAAATAAAATAGATTTTTTGGTGATGAAAGACACAATTCAAATTTTTCTTTTGTATTTTCATTTTATTTGTTATTAAAAGATAACGTTTTATATTTTCATTTGTTTAGTTTTTTGTTTTTGAGGAAGTTTTGGATTGCCGAAGGGTCACAACTGTGGCAGGGGAAGATCACTTGTGTGGGATGTCAGGGGTAGGGAGAGGTTTGGAGATGGGGGCATGCTTCTATGGAATATGAATGTGTTCAAGTGGTCATGGGATATTGTCATGGTGGATGGAGATCCACTTAATAAACAAAATAATATTGAATTACCATCCTGGGGAATTCTCTATAAAAGTGGCAAGAGTCCATTGATTACATGGGCAGTGCTTAGTGAAGGAGGGAAAACCAATGCTTTAGTCCCTTGATATTGATTCTTGTATTTATGAAACTCATTCTTGTGAAATTGAAACTTAGCCTAGTATTATACATTGTCTAAAAATTACCTTCTGAAAGCCTCCTTTTTGCTCAGATATGGACTCTCTCTAAGCCAAACTCAGCATGTAATATCAATACCTTCCTGCTGGAGTGGGACATGTCTCCTTTGGATTAGACTCCCTGGCACTGAGGGATTATTACCAAGCACCAGATAACAATGCATTTTGAAGACAACCTAGACCAAAAGGGGAAAATGTTAAATACAAATAAGTTTTTATGGATAAGAGATTTCAATGTGAACCAAGAGGTCATTCCAGAGTTTAAACTTATGCACATCTCAGGAAGATCTCACTGATTGCCACAGCAAGCAATGTGTCAAGCAGGGGGACTCCTGAGGGTACTCAAGACATCTAAACACTATAGGCAAGAAAGAAAATCTCAGTAATTCAGCACCTTGTCAGTGGACCTTACCTTGCAGCCTGTGATAATTTATGTCACCATTGTTTTGGTATTAGACTCAGTTATAATTTCTCTACACGTGCCTCTTACACCACTTTTATTTGAAACTATGTTTAGCACTATACTCATTAATTATTTGTCCTGGAGACTTAAATTTTCTGGCTTTTCGTATGCTGGTTGAGCCTTTAATCTAGCAAATTTACAGCCAACACCTACTCTGCATTTCATCTGACTCACCCAGGGCAACTAATAAAAGTATGTTGATGGATAATGCACATCCACAAGAAACAGAGTGCAACTAAATCTGAATGCAAGACAGTTCTATCCATCTGCCCCATGGGCTCTAAGCCTTCTCTCAATTGGAAGCAGGTTGGCATCACAATCTCAAAATCCTCAAGACTGAGGAATGAAAAAACATAAGTGAAAAGGAATGGAACTATGGACTAAAGTAGACATTATTATTCTAGAACCAGGAAAAATGTAATACAGTTATAAAGGCAGTAGTCACCAGATGTTCTGAGTGGAGGGAGAAGGAAGAATCAGTGTAACATGGGGCATTTTGGGACATTGAAATTGTTTTGCATGATTTTGCAATGACAGATACAGGCCATTATACATTTTTTCAAAACCTATAAAATGGAGTGGTGCAAAGTGTAAACCATAATGTAAACTATAAACCATGGTTCATGTCAATGCTTCAATATGTGTTCATCAATTGTAACAAATTTATATTAATGAAAGATGTTGTTAATTGGGAAAATTGTGCAAGAGAGTGGGGTTATACAGGAATTCTCTTTATTTTTGTTGTAACATATATGCAATCTAAAGCTGCTTTAATCAAATAAATAATTTAATTAATTAAAATTCTCAAAGTGAAAAAAAAAGTTTTCATTTGACTGAGAAAAAATACCTACTCGTCTATTCAATCCAAATGACAAAAAAATTGGTGACAAGGATGAAAAAGAACATAATGAAGAAAACTTAGGGTCGAGGACTGACACTATACAACTTCAAAACTTACAATAAAGTTTGTGATCAAAATAGGGTGGTACTGGTGAAAGAATAGACAAATAGATCTGCCCATAAATAGACTCACTTAAGTATAGTAAATATAGATTTAGAAAAGGAACATAGCAGTCCAATGGAAAAATGATAATCTTCCCAATAAATGGTGTTGGAACAACTGGACATACACATAAAAAGTGATTAGTCTAGAAATTGACCCTACATCTTTTACAAAAATTAACACAAAATGGATCATGGACTTAATGTAAAATGCATAGCTATAAATCTTCTAGAAATTAATGCAGGAAAAAATATTAGTGACCTTGAGTTTGGTGATGAATTCATATATACGACAACAAAGTA
>JAQZBX010111708.1:0-10272 GCA_029593785.1 Cabassous unicinctus
CTATTTGGGGAGCACTAACTTCATTCTTTGACCAGTTGCCATCTCAGAAAGTCTCTCCTGTTTGTAAATCCCAAAAAAGCTCATGTCTAACCATTTGTCTAATGTGTTCTTCTTTGGTCTGAGGGCTGCCCCAACCCAAGTCCTTCAAAGTTGGGTTGAAACATTCTCCATCTTACCTTCTTCCTGCAGTTTATTGAAGATAATTTAAATGATAATTTTTTGGATTTCAGAAGGCGCAAGATGTAGTGGTAAGTCTTCTGTCAATTTGCATATGACGGGAAGCAGGTGTGGCTCAATCGATAGAGCTCCCATTTACCATATGGGAGGCCCCGGGTTCGCTTCCCGGGGCCTCCTCGTGAGGGCAGGCCAGCCCGCACGGCGCGTTGGGCTGATGCAGAAAGACCTCACAGCAAGGGGAGATAAGCAGACACGGAGAAAACACACAGTGAATGGACACAGCAAACACAAGCAGCAAGGGGGGGATAAATAAATAAATAAATCTTTAAAAAAAATTGTATATGACATATATTGTGAGTGAGAAATAAATTTGTTGCAAGTCATAGAAATTTTGATGTTGTATAAAAATAATGCACATCTTAGTCCATTGTGAATAATGTACTTTATAAATAATGACTTTATGAAAAACTACAGAAAATAAAAAAGTGGTAAATATCCAGGTATTTTCCTTGCTTTATTGTCCCTGTATATTTTCCCAAATATAATATACAAGAAATGTTGTTGTCGCTGACCTTTATAATTTAAATATCATCTTGCAAGTTATTAAAGGGAGATTTTTACTGAACTACAAGAATAATGAATATTACCCAAAGAAAAATAAAACTGACTACACTTTGGCTTTCCTTTGGTGAAGAGACTGAATTTGCTTTTGATTGTTTGAGAAAGAGTGCCTTTGTGTTAGGCAACAATATTCTGTTGTTTCTCTATTGGTTTCTTGTCATATTTCATGTGTGTAGAAATTTTTCTATCAGTGTGAGCATCAAAGGGAGAGTCTGTGCCGGATGTTGCATTTACTCATTGACTTATTTTCTACCATCTTCTACTTGGAGAGATGGACAGAAAAATTCACTTTTATAAGTTCTGTGTTCTTTTAGGAAAATTGTAAATACCTATATTCAAATCTTTCTATACATCTCCAAAAATAATATCTTAAAAGGGAGAATAAACCTTCCAAATAATTAGATTATGAATTCATCTCCAAGACAACATGAAAACAAAGACTAATGTAGGAATTTTATGGAGTGGAGGAAAGTTGATTGTCTTCGATATTACAAAAAAAAAGACAATTAAAAGTAAAGGATAAATGAGCATTCATTTCCCAATATAAGTCATTTAAGGAAGAAAAATGAATTTGGTGAATCAGATTATGGATTACAAGGGAGTCCAAAGAAAGAGATTGGAAAATTTACAATGTATAAACTGGCTTTCTCAAAAATGTCATCACTGCTGAGGTTGAGAAAAGTACACTATGTATTATTGTGATATAGTGGACAGCACATTACTACACATTAAGCACCTTGAAATAGCTCACATTTATTATCTCCTGGTTTGTATAGCTCAGATGTCAAGGAACTGCTTAAGGGGGTGTTCTTCAAAGCTGCAATCCAGATGTCACAAGGGCTGGATCCTCATCTGAAAGCTCAACTAGGGATGGGTCCACTAAAGCTTACTCAGGATGTTACTCATTAAGCATATTCTGAATTAGTTTACTTATTACTGCAGAATTCATACAAGTTTGCTTCTTTAAAGACAGTAATATAAAAAGAGAGACTCTGGAGCTAGTCTGTTAGCAATATGAGATAACGTAATCATGAGTGTGACATCACTTCTTTGCCATATTTTCTTAGAAGTGAGTCAAAGATCATCTCCACCCTCATGGGAAGAATATACAGGGACATGAATACAAAGTGTTGGAGATCATAGGGACTACCTTAACATCTATCTGCCATACTTTGGAAAATATTTCTACTAGAAGTTAAGTAGTGAAAATATAAGTTTCTGAAACACTGAAACTTACTGAATAAATATAGAAAAACTCAGCATATATGCTCTTCTTAATTGAGGAAAATACCGTCTCTTCTTGAAGCAAAAAATATTCTGTTGAATTCTCCATA
This sequence comes from Cabassous unicinctus, assembly GCA_029593785.1. NCBI lineage: Eukaryota > Metazoa > Chordata > Mammalia > Cingulata > Chlamyphoridae > Cabassous > Cabassous unicinctus. Next base: position 2,133 of record JAQZBX010111708.1, read on the forward strand.
TCCATAGAATTGCCTGATATGACAAACCCAGAAGGGTGCAAAATATATAATTCTAAAGGGAAAAATAATTCAGCATCCATAAAAAGTATTGTAAGAGGAAAATAAAAACTGAGAATAAAATGTTTCAATAGATGAAAACAAATATACCAGGCCTCAAACTGTTTCCACATGGGATTATATAATTTTAAGTATGTTCTCCATTTCTCAAATTTTATATTTTCCATTTTCTATTCAATTCATAACTTAGGTGACAACTTTGGGAGTCAGAATCTCTTATAAAATAATAAGTTATTAATGAATTCAAAAAGTAAAAACATTAATTTGCGTTTGTTTATAATTTTGCAAATATAAATTTTTCTGGGCTAGGGTCTTACTTATGATATTAATTTTTAATGTAGGTAAGACTTTCATTAACCCTGTTAACAAAAAATGTGAAAAATAACTCTCTAAACAAAATGAATTTCTAATTTTTTCTTTTTCAGAAAATCAAAACATATGGTCATTGGTATAGTAGTTTAGCAATAACAAAAGCGATACATTATATTTCAAATTTGACCTAAAATTTGTTGTTTCTCTATTGGTTTCTTGTCATAGTTCATGTGTGTAGAAGTTTTTCTATCAGTGTGAGCAACAAAGGGATGCTCACAATGGTTAAAATTCATGATTAAATTTTAGAGGAAATTAACACATGTGATGAGTTTTATTTTTCTTATATACATATGTTAGTCATATCAAGTGACTCATGCAATATTACATAGCCAGTGAGTTATACACCAGATACCAGCATATTTACTTTGTTCTTATTTGCACATATTTTCAGAATGCAGTGAAACTCAAGGATAAATGTATTATTTTGATATAGGTCTTATATGTTTCTTAAACCTGTAGATGTGATAAAAAAAGGAACCCTGGACTCAATGAATTACTGTACGTTGCATTATTTATAGATATGGCAGAAGTCAGTGATAAGAAATGAAAAATCAAACGTCTGTGAAAGAGTTCATCCTTCTTAGATTAACAGATGACCTGGAGCTGAATATTTTGATTTTTCTATTTCTCTTTGTCACATATATACTGAGTAACATGGGAAACCTGACAATCATCACCCTTACTCTGATAGATTCTTGCCACAAAACCCCCATGTGTTTCTTCCTTAGGAATCTCTCTTTCCTAGAACTCTCATTAACAACAGTTTGTATTCCTAGATTTCTGGTCAGCTTTGTAACAGGGGACATGAGAATTTCCTATAATTCTTGCATGGCCCAGGTGTTTGTTTTTTCATAGTCTTTGGTTCAATAGAATTTTTCTACTGACTGCTATGTCTTATGATTGTTTCATGGCTATCTGCAAATCTTTGCATTACTCAACAATAATGAACAGCAGAATCTGCATCCAACTTGTAATTAGTTGTTGGCTGGCTGGATTTCTCATTTTCTTTCCACCTGTGATCATGGGATTCCAATTGGATTTCTGCGACTCCAACATCATTGACCACTTCACCTGTGACTCTTCTCCTATGCTGTTGATCTCCTGCTCAGACACAGCATTCCTAGAGCTCATGGGATTTTTCTTGGCAGTATTCACTCTTATGGTAACCTTAGCATTAGTTGTTCTTTCCTATGCATTCATCGTTACAACAATTCTGAGAATCCGCTCTGCAGAGCAAAGTAAAATGGCCTTTTGACAATTTTCTCACACATGATTGTTGTTTCTATTTCTTATGTAAGCTGCATTTTCAAGTATGCCATAACTTCAGCAAAAGAATGAATGGCTTTATGAAACGTTTAGCAGTGCTCAATACCTCTGTTGTCCCGATGTTAAATCCTGTCATTTATTCCTTAAGGAACCAACAGGTAAAAGAGTCCTTTAAAAATGCAGTCAAAAGATGTTTCTCCAATAAAATTTAATCTTTAATAAATGCATAACCTGAAAATTAAATGAAAGTTACGTGTAGCACAATGTTGCCATTTTTTATTTCTCCACTGGCTTCTATATTCAATTTCCTTTTCCTGCAGGATTTGTTCTTTCTTTATCCGATTGTGATCTCCCTAGGTCCACTATTAGTTTTACATTTAAATGTGCTTAAAATATTCTGAGCATGTCTGTTGTAATCACTAGTTTCACTCTTAAATTTACATTTACATGTCCTTAAAATTTCTGTTATAAACAATCATTCAAGTATTCTACACTTACACCTAGACACCAATCACTAGGTAAATAGAATTTGTCAAAAGCAATTCTGAAAAGTTATTTCTCTCAGTGCATAAACCAAGACTACTAAAATTAGTTCTTCTGTCAAGTGAAGGCTCCTACTCATGGGATGTTCCTATTCTTACTTGTAGATCTTGTACTTTTTGCTGTATGATCATGGTACTAAACAATTTGGGGCATAGGTTTTATGCCTTCATTGTGAATTCCATCATCTAACATTATAAATTGTTTGTTTATGGTTTTTTGGCCCAGTTTCTGAAGTTATTTAAATATGACTTTCATTTTTCCCTTTTGCCTCAATAGCTTCAGCAGGAAACACCTTTAATTAACTAAACTGATGGTTGCTTCATAACCCATTGTTCCCTTGAATTTCCTGATGCCTAGTCTGGAACTCATCTGAAATCTCTTTTCAAAGAATCTATTTTGCCTTTGATATCTTGAGATTTATTTTCCTATCTTAATTTTTCTGGATTTTTAATCCCATAGGCTTTCCATATTTTAGGTAGTTCTCAAAAATATTTGCTGTATTGAAGATAACCACAATTGTTTTTCCATGTTGTTACTGACTCATTCTTTAAAAAAATATATCTTTTGGAATGTTTGTGTGACGCAGGAAGGTGTGAATTAAGCATGTATGCTCAACCACAGAATGACATAGAACTTTTCCTATAAGAAAGTCTTAATAAAAAACTCTACATTTATAGGGATAATATTTTGTATAGTGTTCATCCATTTTTTCCACATAAACTTCATCCATAAGAATTGCATTTATACACAAAATCATATAATTTACCATCAGTATATTTTTCCTTATTTTCATTAAAATTTTCAGGTTTGGTTTTAATCTCTCTCTATTAAAAAAAACACACAACAAATATGTTCTTCTAACAAGAATTTATAGAAACAGGGTTACCTAAAACCAAAAGAAGTGAAAACAAATTCAATCTATGAGTATGGACTTTTAAGATGACTGTATGATATTTGCATCTTCAAATCTCAGTAATAAGATTTACTACTTCTACTAGTTTTGTTGAACAAATTTCTTGATGACATCAATTAGAATTGGGTAGAATACTGCAAGGGGTCCCTCAAAAAGAAGATCTAATCTATGAACATATTTCTGCTATACATGGATAACTATAAGCAGCCAATCAGAAAATGCCAAACCAAATTCACTTCACAGTCCCCATTTCACATCTTTCCCATTCTATAAAACTCCTTTGATTCTCAGAGTGTGGAGCCAGGTTTGAGTTTGCTTCCTGGCTCCTTTCTGGTCAACCTCACAGTTAAACTCCTTTTCTCAAATCCTGGTGTCACAGTTTTCACCTCAGCGCACATCAGGCAGTGATATTTACTGTTTAAATCAACCCATATTTTGGTATATTATAGCAGCCCTGGAAAGCTAAGAAACACCACAATCACCATAAAAACCACTAGGAAGCCTAATTATCTGAGTAAAGAGCATTTTGTTCCCTTATGTGTGTGTGACCTCATCAGTCTTGATGTCCAAACCTTATTTTCTCAAGTATTCAACCATCCTGCTTTTTTGAAGGGCTTCTAACAATTGTCACTGTGAGCAAAGTGCTCTTATTGATCACCACTGCAAGGGACTTATTTTACTTTGGCTTGTTCTTTGGCTGTATCTGCTGGTGAGCAGGCACTTTGAGCTGTGTTGCTTTGTGCTGAATTTGCTGACCTCAATCAAGCTGTGTTATACATCTAACCTACCTAAGGTTACCTAAGCTAGAAGCTTCAATAACTGGCTTATGGGGACAGATGTTTAGGATTAAAGAGGCTCTCAGTCAAGTTTCTCATGCCAGATATATATATATATATATATATATGCATCTTAGAATAAAAAAGTGTGTCTAAATTCCAACATGATTGTGATTGATTTAAAGTTCAGGGGAATGACTATTTTATTGTGAATGTTGATTGTGTGACTTAACCAGACATTGGCCCTCATTCTCTAGAGTGCTTAGGAGAAGATATATACCTTGTTTGATATGTTGGCCCATTCAGTGGTTTCTCATGAAAGTAAGGTCATTAGAGAATGAAAAGGTAGTCATTAGAGAGAGAGAAAAACTCATTATGTCTCATGCTCAACTCTGGACTCCAAAGAGCAGAGGTTGAATAAGACCCTACAAAACACTTTTTTTTAATTGCCACTGATGCTGCATTTGCCTCTTTTGTAACAAAGATCTTAATCTTCAGTGCTGTAGAGAAAAGCAACCATAGCACTATTGTGGCAAAGCCCGGTGGTTAAATCAACCATTATCATGTAGAGAGGCTTCTAATCCTGAAGATACTGATTTGAGGTCCTCTGTAAAAAGAAATTTATAATTATGACCTTGGAAGAGGGAACCCCTCCCCTCCGTATATCCAGGAAGGAAGCAAGGAAGGAAGGGAGAGAGGAAGGGAGGGAAGGAGGGAGAGAGAAAGGAAGGAAGGAAGGAAGGAAGGAAGGAAGGAAGGAAGGAAGGAAGGAAGGAAGGAAAAGAGAGAGAGAAATTGCATACAAAGGGGGAAACAAAACAGAAATAAAGTTCCACAATATGATGCAATGAAAATCCAAAATTTATTGAAATATTTCATGCAACAGAAAGATAAAACAATGAAGACAGACTACTGTGCTTCTACAGCATATATTCTGATTAACATTAGAATTGGCTGAAACATACCAAATGGTCTTAATCAATGATGGCTTTAAAATTATATAGATACCTTGGGATCTCATTAAAATTAAACAAGGTACCCATTATAATCTTATGAGTGTTACTGACTAAGATAAAAGACAAAGATGTATGTCTCATCTTAGCATAGGAACTACTTCCTAGATTAAACCCTCCATGCCCGTAGCACTGGCTCTCATAAATGCTCCATAGTCGACACGGGTGCTCTGACCTAGTGAGTAATAAATTAAAATTAAAGTAATTCTCTGACACTTACAAACCAGCTTGTTCAAATGACGTGTACCATTCCATCATTTAACATAGTCAGATTAGCTCAATGGAAATTAAAACAGGATATTCAATCATTGAAATCTATTATACAAAATGTATTTAAGAAAAGGGTGTTCATCTCCACTTCTTTGCCAACAATAGGAAAAATTAACCTGTTCTTCAACTTGGAAAGAATGAATGCTGACTCTTGGAGGGATGCTGATACCTTAATGCCATGTTCCTACTTACAAGGCCCCCATACCTAATGTTATTGAAAATGCTGTACTTATCCAATAAGTAACTTGTAAGTATGATGTTATTAGAGATTTAGATAATATGTTCTGTTGAGACTTTTTTTCAGTAGCCTCTTAGACTCACATTGCTTTTTCCTCTGAAGGGGCATAATAACACCTTAACTGGTGTGATGGATTGGATTATGTAACTCCCCAAAAGATATATTATTCATCTTAAGCAATGAGTATAAACCCATTGTAAAGAGGAACTTGTGAAGTTATTTTTTATTAAGGCATGACCCATCAGAGTCAGGGTGGGTCTTAATCTACATTAATCAATTCCTTTATAAGAAGAAGAATAAATTTGAATGCATTCAGTTAGAGAAGGCCTTACAGGAAGAAGCTGAAAGTCAGTAGAAACAAGAGAGCAGATACAAGTAGGGAGAGATTGCCATGAGACACAATGCAGAACACAAGCAATGGAAGCCCAAAGTGTATGGCAAGCTGGCATCCAAACACTATAGAGATTTGGGCAAAAGGTATGGTCTTCCATATGTCTTGATTTTGAACTTCTGACCTCCCAAACCATGAGCCACTAAATTTCTCTTCTTTAAGCTAAATTATTTTGTGCTATATGTCATAGAAGCCTGACAAACTAAGACATTTAGTATCTCAACACACATAAGTTGCCCATAGGTTTCTGATGTAAAATCAGCCTTCCCAGTGTCATCTTTATGACAACACAGTGGAAATTAATGGCCACATACTCAAAACAGAGACATTCACAAAACCAGGGTCAGTGACACTTTCTAACAGCTGCTTGGAAACAGTATTCTGTAAGCTTAGTATAGCCACCAAAGCCTACTAACTAGAGGGCTGAGGCAAACCTGGGCCTTTTGTCTTACTGTACCTGCAGGAGGTGGTAACTATTCTTTTCCTCAGTCTCTTACAATATGCCATAGTGTTTGGGGAGGTCACCTTTCTTCTAGACCTCTTTAGAACTTGAGGAGACCTTTGGGATCAATGGAGTAAAAAGTAATGGGATTTGGAAACTTTATGGATGATATTGCCATCATTATATGTGATTGAGCACAGAGGATATTTCCTGCTTTTCATCCTTTGAACAGTATGTCCCTGATAAATGATAATATGCAAAGATCAGTACGATTGGTTGAAATCTAGGTAGGCATGTTAACGCTTGATGGCTTGGCCAACATACAGTCCTGTCTGCACAGTTTTACAGGCGCTTGGATCATTGCCAATGGTTTGACAATCTAGTCTGTCTAATGGCACCAGGGACAATTACTTTTCTAAGTTTACCTCCTTTAGGGTAAATAATTCTTGGTATCATTTTCTTCACAGATTTTGTATTAGTCAGCCAGAAATGTGCTGATGCAAAGAACCAGAAAAATGTTGGGTTTTATAAAAGGCATTTATTTGGGGTAGAAGCTTACAGCTATCAGGCCCTAAAGAGTCCAAGTTCAGGTACCATAAGAGGTACTTTCTCACCCAAAATCATTCGCCATGTGTTGAGCAAGATGGTGGGTGATGTCAGCGAGGGTTCAGCCTCCTCTTCCTCTTAAGGATCCAAGGTCTCAGCTTCTTCCAATCTCAGCTGGAGGCTGTGGTAAGTCTCATCTCTCTCCCAGGACTTATCTTTCTCTAGGCTCAGCTGTAGCTATAGGGTATCAGGCCCATTCTCTTCCCTGGGCCTCTGCTGTGCTAAGGAGCTGTCTCTATTCCTCTGCGCTCTTCTCCTGTGTATTTACTTCCCAGGGCTATAGCATCAAAAACTAAATCCCTTTCCTTTGCCATGTCATTTTCTCTGTTATTCTCTGCCTACCAAGGGGACAGGAACTCAATGTTCTACTGATGTGGCTGAATCAAAACCCCAACCTTAATTTAGTCAAGTAAAAGTAAAACTTCTGAATCTAATACAATCTAATATGCTCAGAGAAACAGATGAGATTACAAACATAATCCAATATCCCTTTCTGGAATTCATAAATAATCTCAAACTGCCACAGATACTCAAAATATAAATTAACACCATTCATTTATCTTTACATTTACTAAAGCCACAAAACAAGACTTTACCATGATACTCATAATTTCCTTCAGAATTTCAAAAATCATTGATAGTGACAAAGACATGTATTTTCCTTTTCAGAATACACAATGCTTGACTATTGAACAAGGCATTAAACAGAATGTCCACCTCCTTTACTGGCTTCAAGTTATAGGCTTCACAGAGAGTCACAATAGCTTACTTAGACAAGTTCAATTTCAGGTAAATAATGCATGGTATATTTCACTCATCAGTTACACATCACGGGCAAATTTTATTAAATTGCCTGAAATTGCTGACAGTTATTTAACTTCATCTCCCTCTTCCCCAATCCTGTCTCTTTCCCTGCTCTCTCTCAAGCCATTTTCAGATCTCTTTGAAAGCCACCATACTCTTAAACAAAAGCCTCATTATGAGAATAATAAACTCTTTCATATGATTTTGGTGTGTGTATGTGGTGTTATCAATGTTGGCAGCCAAAAAATTTTGGTCAGTTGTTATCCTGTGTTGGTGAGGTGATCACAAAAATTGTTTTATGACCAAATAAGGATAATGTTTCCCTTTACATAAGAGGATAGACTAAATTGTGAAACAATGTTAAACTTTTGTCATTTAAAGAAAATGATGACCTAAATTCTTCACAGGATATAATATGGAGATTTCACCTGTGCTATAAAATAAGCTTT
>JAQZBX010111709.1:0-10261 GCA_029593785.1 Cabassous unicinctus
GTCTGCTTGTCTCCCTTTGTTGCGTCATCTTGCTGTGTCAGCTCACTGCACTGTGTGGGCTGGCTTGCCTTCACCAGGAGGCCCCAGGAATTGAACCCAGGGCCTCCCATATGGTAAACGGGAGCCCAACCAGTTGAGCCACAGCCGCTTCCCACGCTGTCCTTTTATGATCAATAAACTGTTTACTAGCTGAAGTAGGTGTTTGTGTTGATTTTGTGATTTATTTAATTCTGGAGTCAGCTTATATTCAACCCAAACATCTTCTGCTCATCTGTGGACTCCCATTGCAGGGAAGTGTAGCATCATGGTTAATGCAGGGGCTGAAAGTCCAAATCCTAGCTCTACCACTTACCAGGGGTATGATGTTAGGCAAGTAACCTCAACCTCTTCATTTGTAAAAATGGGGTAGGAATGGTGCCTTATGTATAGTATTGCTATTAGCATTAAATGAATTATTCCACATAAAGTGTTTAGCAGTATGCCAAGCTCACGGTGAATACCCAGTGCATGTTATCTATTATATCATCAGCATTATCAGTAGTAGTAGTAATAGTAATAAAAAAAAGTCATAACCCTGAATTGTGTATGATCTTTAATTTTCAAAGAAATTATCCACATTTTATATATTTCTTAAGAAGTCCTGGTTGCATGCTAGTATAATTTTAGGATAGTTTTTAGTAAACTTAAGTATGAAGGTTTTTCTTCTTAAACTTGAGTTAACAACATTACAGTTTGATCAGGTTATCCCCTGAACATGCTGATTAATTAGAGTTCTACTGTAATTTTTGGATATTTTATAGGTACACAGCATGTTGTACATGACTCAATTAAGCCACATTTATTTGTGGCTGTGGTGATTTGAAGCTGTATGTACCCCAGAAAAACATGTTCTTAGATATAATCCGTTTCTGTGGGTGTGAACCCATTGTAAGTAGGACCTTTTGAGGAGGCTACTTCAGTTAAGGTATGGCCCACCTCAATCAGGATGGGTCTTAATCCTATGATTGGAGTCCTTTTATGAGTGGAATGAAATTCACTCAGAGAGGAGCGAAAAAGCCACAGGGGGGCAAGAAGCTGAAATGGAACCTAGAAGAGAAGGAAGGGACCAGGAGACGCCATGTGCCTTGCCATGTGACAAAGGAACCAAGGATCACCGGCAGCCAGCCCCAGAATGCTACAGTCTTCAGGAAGAAAGCATCGCCTCAAAGATGCCTTGATTTGGACATTTTCCTGGCCTCAAAACTGTGAGCAAATAAATTTCCTTTGTTTAACCCAAACTCAGTTCATGGTATTTGCTGGAGTACCCTTAGAAACTAAAACAGCTACCTAACAACTTGCTTACTACTATGTATATGGACAGTATTCTTTGCTGTACAGAGTAGATGAATTTAGAGCTCTGGCTTGATTTAAGGCTTTGCAAACTTGGCAAACAGATTCTGTCCCAAATGACAGTTCTGACTGACAGATAGTGGCCTCTTGGAATGCTGGGAGAGGGGTTTTGGAGCCTTGACTGTGATCAGCAGGAAAACAGTGTCCTTGATTATTGGTGTCTGCTTTGGAGGAGGGAGGATCAGGACTTAGTCCATGTATTTGCTATCCCGTCTTAGACTCTGTGCAATTGGATTCTGTCTTTCAGATTCGTCTAAGTAAATGTAGAGTTTTTTTTGTGTCTTTGAGTCACAGGGAAGAGGAATATGAGATACAAGGCTGAAGTGATGGATAATATCCTTTGCACACATCCCGCCTTGTCTCTCACCCCAAATCTGGGAATAGGCCAGGATTTCTGTGCTTAATGAAGGTGAGTGCTACATCCTGGGAAAGACAGCAGTCATCCTGTCCATGAAACTGAGTACTATGAATCTTGAATGGCTGGGCACCTTCAGATCTAGCAGATGGGCAGGTGGATGGTGGTAAGAGATGAGGTAATAGGGCTTTGTGGCAAAAGGTTGTGGAGACAGGAGAGAGAGACATACTGCAATAGGTAGACTGTAGGATGTATGTACCTGTCCACTCTGCTGTGATTTGGAGCATTGAAAGGTCAGGCGAACGGCTGTTTGCCTGTTCCCAGAAATGTAGTAGGATTTTCCCTGCAGATTATTTAATCCTTACAGTCACCTATAAACTATGATTTATTATACAATTTTGCAAAAGAGAATATTGAGGCACGATGTGATGAGGAAACTGAAGCACAGAAATTTTAAGGGAAAAGAATTAAAAGTTAAAAGGAAATTAGAATAGGCAGTGTTTGGAAGGGGCTGTGTTATGTTCTGTTGAGTGACACTAAGTGTATGATTTGCCTCAAATGTGATTCTCATCCTGTGATAAAGTTGAGTGGAACTGACTTGATGTGTTGAGCCAGAGGGTGCAGGATGAGATGGGAGAGCTATAGGGTAGTATTGGAGAAGGAAAGGTGGACCAGGATGCCTGGAACCCACAGTTGGGGTCGAGGGCAGAGATATTTAATCTTTGGAGACCTTTCGGGCAACATGAGATCTACTAGGGCAAAATGGTGGTGGTGGTCCTTTCCACCTCGGACCCTGTGTTGGTGGGAGAAATTTTCTCTAAGGCTAATCATTCCCTGTTCCTACCCTCCAAAGAAAAAGTGTTCTTTTGGGCTACGGGAGATTATTGGAATATTATAGCCCTCTGTGGGAGTTAAATTCGAGGAAGGGAGTAGAAAGTGGGAGGCCAGAGTTGGGATGGCTGGTGGGTGGAGGGCAGGAAATGAAGGCCTGTGGGAGGGCAGGCCGCACCTTGTGTAAAGGGTAAGTGTGATCAACATGTACACAAAGGCAAGAGATCTCACAGTAAGGGTCTGTGAAGCCACAGTGCATAAGCTTCCTCTGTCCAGTTTAATTGCTCCAGGATGGTTTATTGCTAATCATCTCTCTAAGATCAGATTCTTTATATGTGATTTGCTAATAGAGCCTTAAACTTGATAGATAGAAGAAAATTGGGTCATGCAGGCAAGCCAATAAATGGAAAGAATGTGGACTTTGTGAGCAGAAAGACCTGGGTTCGAATTATACTCTGGCAATCTAACTGAGTATCAGGATCCCCTTTCGTAAAATTGTTGGAACTCAATTAAATAGCAGCCATTATTATTATTATGAGTGTCATTTAAATTAAATGGGCAATAATTCTCTTTTGTATATGTGTTTTCCAACTTTAAATGAGATATTAAGATTTAATTAAAGGGGAAGCAGGTGTGGCTCAATGGATAGAGCTCCCGTTTACCATATGGGAGGCCCTGGGTTCGCTTCCCGGGGCCTCCTTGTGAGGGCAGGCCAGCCGCCCGTGGCGCGGTAGGCTGATGCAGCAAGACCTCACAGCAGGAAGTGGGTGTGGCTCAATCGATAGAGCCCCCGTTTACCATGCGGGAGGCCCCGGGTTCGCTTACCGGGGCCTCCTTGTGAGAGCAGGCCGGCCGGCCGGTGCAGCACGGTGGGCTGATGCAGCAGAACCTCGCAGCAAGGGGGAGATAAGCAGACACGGAAGAAACACAGCGAATGGACACAGTAAAACACAAGCAGCAAAGGGGGGATAAATAAATAAATAAATAAATCTTTAAAAAAAAAAAAAAAGATTTAATTAAGGAAAAAAAAAAACCCTTGTTCCTATAATCAGTAATATGTCCTGATTTAGATGGAATATTTCCTTAGGAAGACTTGAAACTGACATTGTTTATTAAGGTTAGCATAGGCCAGAGTCACACACAGTCTGGTCACAAAATCTGGCAACCCCCTCTCTTTTGAGTTGACATGGTATTTTAACAATTTTTGAGCAAATAATTTAAATTCTGGGCAGTGCCTTTCTCTCTCACAAACACAATCCGGGTTTTCTGCTGTGCTTCTGCTAGCTGGTGATCTCTTGATCTCGAGCTTCAATAGAGCATGGCATCAAACCACTGGAGCTGTGTCGTCATCGCCCCTATAAGTGGTGCATGTACCCTGTGGGATTGCTTTAAAACTGGAAGGAACTGAAGAGATAATTTGAGTCATCTTCTTGAGATGCAGTGTGTGCTGTTAAATGGCTAGTTCAAGTCAACACAGCTTTATGACTAGTTCAAGTCTACACCGATTTCAAGCTCATGATCCATTGGCCTGGTATTTCTAGAGTGGTGTATTATGGTTAGAGAATACTGCAGTGGAAGTGGGGAGATGGTATCATTTAATTTACTTTGTGTCTTTAGACAAGAAAGCTGGCTTCTCTGGGTTTCAGGTTTCTCATAATGGTGTTTTTTTTTGAGATATAATTTATATACCATAAAACTCACCCTTATAAATTGTACAGTTCATTGTATATTCACAAGATTATACAACTGTTATCTAATTCCAGAACATTTTCATCACCTCATAAGGAAATCTGTACCCATTAGTAATCACACCCTATTTTCCCTTCCCCCCAGTCCCTAGCAACCACTAATCTACTTTGTGTCTGTAGGGATTTGCCTCTTCTGGACATTTCATAAAAATGGAGCCTTATCATATGTGGCCCTTTGTGTCTGGCTTCTTTCACTTAGCATGTTATCAGGGTTCATTCATATTATAGAATGTATCAGAACTTCTTTTAATAGCTGAATATTATTCCATTCTATGGAATACCACATTTTGTTCACTTATTCATCAGTTGATGGATATTTGGGTTGTTTCTACTTTTTGCTTATTATGAATAATGCTGCTAAGAATAATTGTGTACCAGTTTTTATATGAACATGTTTTAAATTCTCTTGGGTATATACCTAGGAGCGGAATTGCTGGGTCATATGATAACTCTACGCTTAACTTTTTCAGTAACTGCCAAATTTTCTCCAAAGTGGCTGTACCTTTTCACATTCCTACTGGTGATGTGTGAGGGTTCCAATTTCTCTAAATCCTTGTCAGCACTTGTTAGTGTCTGTCTTTTTTTATTATTACTATTCTAGTGGGTGTGTAGTGGTATCTTGTGGTTTTGACTTTTATCTCCCTAATGACTACTGATGTTGTTTTTAAAGAATTGTTTAGATGATTTTTTAAAATGACCTCTTATAGCTCTGAATTTTATTTTTTTCTTTTATTCCATACACAAACTAATACTAATAGCACAGAATTGAGTCTTAAGGGTATATATAGTTTGGAAACTTAATCAGTTACCATACACTTATTAGTACCTTCTGTTACCCAGAATTGTTTTCAGACATGTTCAGAATGCAGAGCAAGAATACAGCAATACCCTTTCTTCCAAAATAGCTCGTAATATGGTTAGAGAGAAAAAGATGAATACAGAAAACAGAGAATAGCTTGGGATCGTATGGAATTTAATGCTTAAGTTACTTATGCTGTAGATCCAGGGCAGGTACATTTATTTGGATGAGGGCAAAGAAAGTTATTCACAGCTAGACAGAAAAGTAACATCTCTTGAGTTGGGAAGGTGGTTTTTATTTTTATTTTTTTTAAGATTCTAGAAATTTTCACTTAAATAAAAGTCTCTAGTGGAAAGTTAAGACAGTTTTTCCAAAATATTTTATATGAGCTTGTGAGCTGGAGCATTTCTTTTTTGTCAAAGAAATGAATTTGATTTATATATCCAGACTGTCCTTTGTTTTAGACTGGATGACTCCTTTTCCATTTGTATGTATTTCCTGTAGTGTGACAAGCAAAAAATGGGTTGTCTATAGTTAGTTCCACCCTGATATTTTAATAGAGTATTTGGTTCTAAGAGATAATTAACTGGGATGAGGTGATTAATAATTTATGTTTTGAATTCCTTTTCCATTAAAGAAAAAAAAGCATCCTCCTTTTAACAAGATTAAGCCTGTGTCTTAGCTTCAGAAAGAACCTCCCTGCCCCTCAGAGCTTACATCTTCAAGGCTGAAATTCCTGGCCTGGCATTCTGGGCCCTCTGTGATCTATTTCTGATCCCCCTGTGCAGCAATTTCTCTCACTACTCTTTACTTTATAAATACACCAGCTTTCTGCCACCTGCTACTGTGCCTCTTCTCATGCCATTTTCTTTGTCTTGACTGTTGGTGCCCCCCACCCCCCACGCGCTCTGACTTAATAGATTCCCTCCTTTCTTCCAAGACCTGTGCCACCGCCATTTCTCCAGGCAACCTGGCCTGTTTCTCTCCCTTCCTCCTTCCTTCTCCGACCTGAAAGGACTTTGCTTCCTCAGCCCTCCACAGCACAGCCAGTGGAACCGCCCTCTTGTGGCCTCGTACAGTCCACCTTTGGTTATAATTATTTTATGCCTAGGTTGTTTACACTACAAGTTCCAGATTCTTAGAGGTCAGGGACTGTTCTGTTCATTTTTTCATTCCCCCAAGCTCCCTATTAGACAACTTGGCCTGTGGTGTGTTTTATTGAACAAATAAAAAAGAAATAGTCTTTTTGTGACTTCACATCGAAACTAATGCACATTATAAATGGAATCAAGAGGTTTTGACCACACCAACTTCATCTGCCCATGCCTTAGGTAGGTGCAAGTCTACTTTGGAAAAGGTAAAGACTCTGAAGGACACAATTCATTTTACTGCTTCTTAAATAAGTGGCATGAAGGCTCCCTTGTTATTAGAGATACTTTTAATTTAGTATCATTTCTATTATCCAGATATCAGAATTCTAGAACTCTTGTGTAGAATGCAGCTGTAAACTTAAAAGGAAGTAGGGCCATTGAGAGGCACTTAACCTATTTAACATCTTGTTGGGCTGGGGGTCTTTGGCCCACCTAAGAGAACCACAAGGGGAAGCTCTGAGAAGTGATGGCTGCCTTTTGAAGGTGGAACTGAATGAACACTGGAAGCAGAGTTTGGAGCTTTATTTGGCATAGAGTAAAACAACACACTTTCACACATAAATGGACTCTGAAAATGTCAGTACATCAAAGTACAAAAATTAATTGTAACCATGAATCTGTCCAGATCATAATGATGAATCTATCTAGAACAGATGAAATCAGATTTGGCATATTTTGGTTTGATGTACTTGCGGGGGGTGGGGGGGTAACAATGTAGGACCAGGTGCAATGCATTTTGAAAGATTTCTAAACTGAAAATAGCTTAAATAAAATAATAATAGTAAATTTGTGTTTAAAGAGGTAAGCTTCAATTATTCAGAAAACCTCAATCTTCAATTCCAGGATAAAGTAATTTAATTGCTCCTAACTCTTACCCCATGTTGCATCTCCTTTTTTGCCTTTTCTTTCCCTGCTTTCTACCTCTCTGTTACAGTACATATAGGCTTTTCCCCCCCTCATCCTCCTAGGAACTGTTGTTTGTATTTTCCTCCTTTTTATATTTCTGATGTGGTGCTTTTGTGCTTTGCTTAAAGGTCACCATCCCTGCAGCTTTGCAGCCCTCCCTGCTGTACCTTCCCCACAGAGCCACCGCCTCTTGGCTGCCCTGGTCCTGCATCTGTTAATGGCAGCTTCATACCAAAGTTACTTGTTGACAATTCCCGCCCACCTCCCATTAGTATACACTGCATCAAATTAGAGCAGGGGTTCTTAACAAAGGGTCCATGAGCTTGAATTGAAATAAAAAAAAAACATTATTCTTGTGGGGACGTGTTGGTGCAAGTGTGCTATATTTATTAAATAATACACAGTGTAGTCTGAACTTAGTAAGGGGTCTGTGGTTTTCACCTGACTGTCAGAGAGGTCCGTGGAGCAAAAAAGGTTAAGAACCCCTGAATTAGAGGCTTAGCTTTG
Source organism: Cabassous unicinctus (assembly GCA_029593785.1). NCBI lineage: Eukaryota > Metazoa > Chordata > Mammalia > Cingulata > Chlamyphoridae > Cabassous > Cabassous unicinctus. The sequence goes on from JAQZBX010111709.1 coordinate 7,687, forward strand.
TTGCCTCTCTTCCTTTAGTGCTAGCTCTAGGGTAATGTCCAGCACATCACAGGGTCTCATAAACAACTGTTGAGTGAACTATGGCTCCTTGACCTTCTTAAGAGATTTTGTTTTTGCTCTATGCTGGCTCTGGCTCTCTCTCTATCTCTGTCTCTCGCTCTCCTCTGTTAATTTCTCCAATTACTCATTTGAGTCAAGATGAAAAGGAGAATTGTATGGCTGAAGATAATAGAGAAATTTCGAGGGACAGTAAAAAAAGATTGGAGGCACTCTTCAAGCTGGACTGCCTTACCTGAAATGGAGGAGTTGGGGTCATCTATGGGAGGGGCAGGTGACTGTGGAGAGTTGAGAAGGATCCGAAAGCTCCCAGGGGATTGTGTAGGACCAAACAGAATTGAGGCTTCAGCTGAAGTGAGATATTTGGAATTTTCAGGGGACAAGGCACTACTAGCATTGCTCAGTAGCCCGAGAAGAGGTCAAACCCAGTGATGTGGTGAACCCAAGACCAGGAGACTCCCTAGAGTGCATGTAAGAGTACCCAGACCTTCTCTTAGCCATATCAATTTATGTATACTATGGAAATGTGGAATGATCCCCTATAAAATGTAATTTTGAAAATTATCTGCTTCCCTCCCCCAAATTATTTTAAAATAGAAATAATTTCTAGATCATCTTGTAGGATCATTGAGGATTACTGAGGTAGAAATGGGAACCACATATTCCCAAACACAGTGTTGCCAAGTAGCAGCATCTCTGGACATTGATAAAGGCACCGACTTTGGTTGAAGTCCTGTAATTCTTGACTGTGGAAACTACTATGCTCAGCGGGATTTCCTCCTTACTGCAGCGGATTTTGACAATTACAGCAAGTTTTGCTGGAGTAGCTCTTCTACAATGTATCCTCTAATTAACAGGAAGCATGTGTATGAACAGTTGTATATAATTTTTCAGAGAGAATCTCATAATATATGGCACCCTAAATTCATCTTTTAGGCTTGACTGACTTTTTTCTTTAAGAAAATAAATGCGTAGTCTTGACAGGGAATGTAAAAACAATAAAATCAAACCACCCACATCTTTCTTTCCAGGTTTCTGCTAATGCTTTATTATGGCTTCACATTTCTAAGTATTGCAGGTTTTCTTTTTAATGCATACTAATACACATGTTGACAGAGAAACTGGTTAGAAACATTTACATTGCACCAAGCTGGTGGGGAAGGAAATAAGTCAACTGACAGGTGTTTGACGAGAAGCTCCCGTAGAGCCACATGGCTAAACTCCATGGGGGATGCAGATGCTATGCAGACATGGTCTTCCTCCTCCAGAGGAATTTATGGTTAACATGGGGAAAGAGGCTTAGACACACAGCTATTATTATTAGCTGTGCATCATTGAATGATAGGTTGGTGGTGACCGTGTGTATAATGGGAGTTTGGTGAAGGGGATTTCTGGGAAGACAGTGATTTGGGTAAGCCACAGTTTCTCAACCTGGGCACTCTTAACATTTTGGGCTGAAAAATTTGTCATGGGGGGCGGCTGGGGCTATCCTCGGCATTGTAGCAGCATCCCTGGTCTCTACCCACTAGATGCCAGTAGCACTCCCTCCTCCCTGTCCCCTGTCCCCCACCCCCAATTGTGGCAACCAAAACTTTCTCCAGACATTCCCAAATGTCCTCTGAGAGACAGAATCACCTCAGTTGAGAACCACTGGATAGGCTTAGTTAAGTGTGTGGATTTGGGGCTGAGCTTTTAAGAATAAGTAGAACTTGGACAGGAGTTTGGATGAAACAGAGGCAATTTAAGTTGAAAGGAGCCATTTAAGTAAAGACCCAGAAGAGTGCACACACGTGTGTAGTGGTAGGTGCTTGGAGCACATTGTTATTGGAATAAGTATAGCAATTGAGGCTAAACATTTAGAAAGTTTTATAGCAGCTTTACAGAGTAATTTTATGTCTCTTGACTCTAATTATGAAAACTTTGGGCTTCTATTTTACATGCATTTATTATTTCATTTTCAAGAAATTCATTTTCTTGTACTTTATAAAAGTACCAGTTTGTGACAGATTAGGAAATTAATAATGGCAATAATGATAAACTAATCCTTCACCACTGATACTTTGAGAAGTATTGGAGTTCAGACCAAACTGGATTGAGGGTGCATGGTAGGAAGGTAAACTGGGCTAGGAATAGTCTAGATGGCGTCTGAGATTTTGCAGGGTACCTGACACATTGTAAACCTGATAATAAATATTTCTAGGATGAATGAATGCTCGGAGTCTTCAGGCAGAGGAGAACGGCCTAGGAATCGGGAGACGGGATCTATATTTTTGAGATGGTGGTGACTTTTAGAAGGGTATGTTGATGTCATTTAGTCTATGTGGCTTTCATCTTCTGCTCATCTGATTATCCCCCTTTAGAGACCTCTCTAATTGCTTGCCCTTGGACCATAATTTGTTTTGTTTTGTTTTGTTTTTTTAGGAGGTACCGGGGATGGAACCCAGGACCTCGTACATAGGAAGCAGGCGCTCAACCACTGAGCTATATTTGCTCCCCTGGAACATAATTTTTTTTTTTT
>JAQZBX010111710.1:0-10261 GCA_029593785.1 Cabassous unicinctus
GATGAAATCAGAATGGAGATCTTTCTAGCACCTTTGAAAATAAAATACATTCCTCAATATTTCCTAGCATACCACCACCTTAAAAAATAATATTTGTACCCCAAAGCTCCTAGCCTCACCGTGTCTTGTTTCAGTCTCTCCAATAATTCCTTTTCAATAGCATTGTCCAGCTGAGCAGCTACTAATGCCTTTTCCTATAAGAATAATAAAAAAAAAAGAACAAACTCATTTATTAATATTAACTTTTTAGCCTGTAGAAGTGGGAAGAAACTACCAATTTTCTGTAAGAAAGAAGATGTAGTTATCTCTCCTCCTGCTCCAACCCTACTGTATTGCTAGGGCTTTTGCCTCTCCAAGCAGTTAGATTGCTTCCTCTCTCTCCTGGGAACCTGTCTAATTTAAAAATTTCTGTGGTTTTGTAAATAACAATTCTAAATTAACTTCTAACAAAGTTTTTGATATATATACACAAAGCATATAGATCTGCATACATGTAAATATTTCAAAAACTTAATAACCCTGAACCCAACTTTGTAGAAGTTGAGAAGAGAACAGAGACTTTCAACCATTTACATCTTCTAAAACTGTTAGATTCTATTGGTAAAGAGAGAAAAAAAATCTTTTCCTTCAAGATCTTTCATAGGAAAGATAGCCTGGCACCAGCCAATACCACATCTCCTCCCCATCCCCCAACTGAAAGATAAAATTTGACTTCAATCTGTCTGTCTAGTCTAAGAAGTTTCATTAATTTGATAGTGAAAGTCCTAGAGGGCCTCACTGCACTGCGTGGGATAAACCACAGAATGCCGGGAGACTGGAGGCACATGGTCAGTTACATCGTTCTTAATGGGGTGCTCACACTTCAAGGATGAGGCACCAAAGTGTAGAAGGAAAATGCTTAAAAACTTCCACGTATGTTTCTTCTTAAAAAAAAAAAATCACTGTTACTAATATTTACCATGCAGGCGGACGTTAGTGCCCTGTGTCCCTAAAGCAAACATTCGTGTCAGATAGTGAGCAGGGTGTCCTGAGGGAAGAAGGATGCTCTACTGCACAGAGTCTGAAAGTGGTGGCTTCACTCCTTTATTCGGAGCACTGCACCATGCAGCTGTTCATGGCTCCTTGGCTAAGTGGATTGACAGATGGCACCCGAGAGTTCGCATTCACATCAGTAGTCACAAAGGTATCCTGGTTATCTAATGGCATAATATTTACGTAGGGGCACAGACTTCAAGACGAGTCACCCATTTTTCACAAAAAAGAGCAATGTTTCAAATTTGCCAACCTTTTCTGACAGCAGTATGTAACCTAGCAGGAAGTCTTAAAAATAAACAGACTTAATTTGCTCCTCCAAGAGAAAGGCAATATTTTAACAGTGAGTTTAAGAATTTTTTTTTTTAAAGGAGGTACTGAGGATTGACCTGGGACCTTGTACATGCGAAGCCAGTGCTCAGCCACCGAGCTACACCCGCTCCCCAAGAAAATGTTTATTTGAAAAATCTTGTTCTATGGTTAGAACATCTGAAAAGAAGTTTGGATATAATCATACGTGTATGTGATGCTGTTGCTGAAAATGTGCCTCCTATAAGAAACGTAATTACAACACTTCTGAATTTCCAACCCATTTAAAAATCTTTAAAATCTATTTTTCAGAGAGCTTCAAATTCTTTTGCTAAAAATAGAAAAAATAATTTTTTCTGAAAGTTTCACTAGAACACCTGTTTTGACAATCAGGGAAGATGAAAACTCACTAGGCCGTATTTGAAAGAAAATCTCGGCATTATTGGTAGAGGGAAAATGAACACTGAAGAGCAAGTACTTAATACAGACCATCAACAATGCACTTCTTTATGTATCTTTGAGATATCTATAAGTTATGGTAGCCTTTAAAGACAAATTTATCCTTAACAAAGAACCAGACCTCTGTGTCACTATGTCACAAAATATTCTAATTTATAATAAGCATAATATGTTAGTGCAAATGTACATGTATCACAACACTTATAGTGTCCATACTGGAGAGTATATGCTTAAAAATTTTTTTGATGGGGTAAGTGATCAGTGGGAACAAAAGCATCACAAGATTATTAAAGCTATTTCCTGATAGGCTGTGACAGATGATCAAATGCCTGATGGTAGAAGGAGGTAAGCAAAGCAAATACCAAGAATGACTGCAAATTTGAACTTGTCAGGAAAAGCTGTCTCCTGGGTCTTGGAGCATAAGAAACTTAATTCAGCTTGAGGGAGGTATCAGTGAAATATCCAGATGAAACTGTCCAATAGGCGGACTATTCTTTCTGAGACAAAGGTTAGAGATTCCTGACTAGAGCAAAGTTTCCATGGATAGCACAATTACTTTCTTTATTCATTACTAATAACAAAACCGCCCAATTTCCCTCAGATAAACAGATAATCCAAGATCAAAGTAGAGTCCACAGTTCCTTACCAGAAATTTCAAAATCCCAAAAAACTCCATTTACTGACAAATTATAACCTGAACTAACATAAGCCGATATAAAGACATAAAAAAAAAAAAAAATCCCATCTACTGTGCACAATCTTCTCTTTCACTGTAGAAATATTAGTGTGGGTAGTACATCAGACTTCAAGGGTTTCAGATAAGGAGTTGTGGATCTCTGAAATTTTCTTTCTATTCTCCCATTGCATATATTTCCAAAGCACCCGTATTTTAACCTGCACGGACCCATCAGTGAACCGTTATCTAGGGCCTAAACAGTTCATAAACAATAGTAACTGAGTTTTTCTCACGAGCCCTGCCTGTACAGCCTTCCCACCAATGAAAGTATGGAAGCTATGAATATCAGAACACTAAGTTACCTCTCTCCTTTTTTCCCTCCGTTCCACCTTCTTACTCAAAGGAACAAGTTTCCTCCTATGGGAAATAAAAACAGTGTCAGAAAGTCCAAGAACATGTGGATGTACTTGTGTCCCTTTTAAAAGATGAGAAGAAGAAAAGATGGAATTGGTTTTGCAGTACTCAGCTCAGTACAAGATTATATTACTTAAAATTTTCTAGAAATTAACACTATTAAAAGTCAAACATTTTACATGTATCTTAATGTTGCTCTGCTTGTTTTCTTTAGGCTTTCTGAAACTTCTGAGGTCATTCATTACGTGAAGATTAATGCTTCAGTGAATTAAGAAAAAGCAATTTTCTCTAGAAGACTGACAACTTTAGCATTCCCTGTAGGTCACAATGAAAAACTGTTAGGTCCTAACAGACCTTAAGAAGGTATTCAATTAATTCTATGGATTTTATGTTATTTCTTAAAGTTTATTTTCAATGACTCCTGAGTGAAGTTCTTATATTCCTGTTTATTCACTTTTTCAGGTCATTTTCACATTCTTAATTTTAAGATTGCCGCAGGATATTATAAAGAAAATTTTCTGAAGCCGATTTTCAGGCAGGGAGTGGGATAATCAAGTTGTACTATCGTATTTTTAAAATCCTGCAAACCAAAGGGTATGATTTTAATCTGAGATAAAGTTTCTTCTTGGCATGTCATGAAAGACTGAACTAAGTTTAATGAAATAGAAAGCATTATTAGAGGCTTCACAAATAATCTCTCGGGTTCTTAACATGCTCCATGGAAATAAAGCTAGATTTAAAAATCAAGAAATAAACAAATGGTCCAAATACTTACTGTCGCTTTAGTGTAAGTTTTCGAATTCGAATTAGGTACTGGGTGATCTTGGTGAATCTCTGTTTACATTTATGTCTAATGAAACGAGGCCAGTAAATCAGATTTTCATCTATTTGCTCCAGAGCTTTCTCATAGTTTTTATTGAGCCGAACCTACCAAACAAAAAAAGTAAGCTTGAAGGATAAATGACCTCTTGGGTCCCCACTGTCAGCAATATCTCATCAGGGGCCTGATGAGGATTGCTTCAAAAGCTTAATCAACATATGGTCAAGGAATAGAGAACAGCAGGTGGCATTTCACTCTTGATCTATGGTCATAGTTTTATGTCTTACCCGTTCCCAGAGACGCCTAGGAAAAGCTGCTCGTTCTATAACCTTCATATACAAGTAGCACTGTCCTGCAGGAGAAAATAAATACCTCTGATGTTATTTACACAGAGATTAAAACACATGCTTCTAAAAGCTACTGAGTAGTTCTCATGCAAGTGACAACTGACAAGTTACCTTTTTCTTCTTTGATAGTGGCGTATTGACTGTTTGCCAGGGGACAGGACGACCGATTGCATAATCCAGTTAGGCTGTATTCATTTCTGCAAAAGCCTTGAGTCTTGGTTCTAGAGTGGGAGGAAAGAAGCAAGGATTATAAAATGGGCTACCAAGAGGAAAACTAAAGGAATCTTTAAATTGCAAATCCAGACTCACCTTATTTTGAAGGAACAAAATTGTTTGTTTCCTAGTGTATCCCAGATAACCTGCAAAGACAAAGTTAAAACCCAGTTTGAGTGCTCTGACCCAAGAGATGGCATATTAATCCAAGACAATGTCCTGGGGCAGTACCCTGCTTTACTGAAGAAGCCTTTGAGGAGGAAGAAACACTTTGTAAATAGCCTGACTTATTTTTTCTTTATAGAAGGAACAGATTCTTACAGAAAATTCAAAAATACAAATTAACAATAACCATAACCTAGAGTTAAAATTTCGTTAGTATTTTGCAAATATTTTTCCAGAGCTTTTCCAATATGTGTATATATTCTGTTAACAGTTATGTCTTTATGCATAATATTTTTTTAAAAAATGGGATATCATATATATTTTGAACTTTCTGTTTGCTTAATATGTTCATTATTAGGCTGTACAGTACTAGATTTTTTGCATATATGTATGGTAACTTAGTTTCAGTGAGGGCAAGGAATATCATCTGTTGCTATCCTCCACTGACTCAATGGGCTCTATTCATCCAGCATTGCTTATGTACTTAATTTATGAAAGACACTGACATCCCCAAGTCTTGACACACCATAGACACTCAAGTATGTGCTTAATTAAGTAAGGTATAGTCCTTAAGGAGTTTTATCTATCTAGTTAGGGAAACTGATACATAAACAAGGAATCATAAAGTAACAGTTTAAGTGCCACAATAGAGGTGTGTAAGAGTAGGAGAAGAGCTTTTGAGTGAGCTGCTTTGAGGAATTGGGAAAAGATTTAAAGACACTAAAGGGAAAAACATGAAACGTGAAAGAATAGAACGCATTTGAGGAAATGTATAAGAGGAGTGTTTGACAAGCAGTTAAGAGGAAATTAAAGTGAAAAGGTAGGAGCTAGATAATTAGAATCTTGTGTGCTAAGGAGTTGGAACTTTACCTTCAAGTGATGGGGAGCCCAATATCCATCTTTCCTGCTTTTCCTGTTACTTTGAAAGTTCATGCTCCTATTAAAGGCAAATTCCACCACTTATGCTCTGGATCTCACTCCTTTAAATTTCTAAAGGACCACAATGCTTGTTATTTTTCCTTAGCTTCTGCAACATCAGGCTCTTCTCTTTTGGATTAAGAGGTTGGCAAACCATAGCCTGTGGATCAAATCCAGCCCGTGAGCTAACATTTTAGCAATCAAGTTTTATTGGAATAGCCAATAAATACTCATTTGTTTATGTATTGTCTATGGATGCTTTTGAGCTGCAATGCCAGAGTTGAGTGACTGTAGCAGAGACAACCTGGCTGGCAAAACCTAAAATATTGACTCTAGCTCTTTACATGAACTTAGGGCTAAGAAAGTCGTTGGCTTCTGCTCTAAGGTCTCTAGAGCATCTTGAAAGAAAGAAAAAAAACCCTCCCTCTATTCCAAACCCCCTTTAGCTACAGCCCCAGTTTTCATCTTTTTCATGCAAAACTTCTGAAATGAGTTGTCTAAATGGACTGTCTCAACCTTCTCACCTACAATGAATTATGCAACCTTCTCTAATCTGGCTTTTGTCACCATCACTGCAGTAGCTGAACCTGCTTGTTACAGTCAATGTTTGTCCTCCATAATGCCAAATGTCCTCCGTAATGCCAAATCCAATGGATAATTATCAGAAATCATTTTATTCCAAATCTTCACAGTATTTGAGAGGGTTGACCATTCCTGTCTTCTGGGTTTTCATACCTCCTGTATTTTTGTCCTGCCTACTAGCTGCTCCTTCCATTCTGTTTTGTTGGCTCCACTTCCTGCTTGGGTTCTAAATGTTGGACTGTCTAAGCGCTCAATCCTGGGATCTTCTCTCTCTCTAGACTTTTTCTTGGTGGGCTCATTCAGGCTTGTGGCTTTAAATATCTCTAAGCTAATGCCTCCAAAATGTCATCTCCTGGTCAGACTTCTGAGCACCAGACTTGTATATGCAAACAGGTGCTTATTGAGACATCGCCCCTTGGATGTCTAAAAGGTATTATAAAACATTAACACATCCAGAGTTCTCAATACCACTCTCCTCAGAAAGACCTGTTCCTTTTCCAGTTTTCTCCATCTCAATAAATAAAACCATTTAACTATTTATTCAGATCCAAAGCCCTTGATTTCTCCCTTTTCTTCTTTTAATCTATCATCATCCTTTCAGTTATACTGACAAAACATCTCAAATTCATCCACTCTTCACCTCCACCATTACATTAGTCAAAGCTCTACTTAAGTTTCAACAGACCCTAATCTCCTTACTTTCAATCTTGCTTCCCTTCAACAGTCCTTCACACAGCATCCAGAAAACTTCTCACAAACATAAATAAGATGCCATTTCTCCGTAAAAGCCCTAAAAACACTTCCTACAAGACTCTACATGATCTTGCTCTGGCACACTTATCTAACCTCATTACCCACACTTCTTCCCTGTGGTGTCCTTTCTAGTCCTTTACCCATATCTCCATATCTTTGTACTTTATTGTTCCTGCTGCCCGGATTGATTGCTATTCCCTCAGTGGCTGGCTCATTCTCATCTTTTAGATGTGAGCTCAAATGTCACCCGTTCAGGGAAACCCTCCCTGACCAGTCCTATCTGAAGTGGTTTCTCTCAATTACTAATTCATCACCGCTGGTCTTTCTTTCATAGTACTTACTACAGACTTACAATCGTTTTATTTGATTACAATGCCTGCCCCACTGTAAGCACTTAAGTATATCTTCGGTAAATAACGAATGAATTTAGGATGCCTCAGAAATTAAAACTTGAATAGACAGTGGAGCAAATGTAAAGACCTAACATCAAAAAACAAAACCAGATTTAAAAGTAACGCATGAAATGATGAGATCCTTAACTCTGATGTCTAACTTGGTCGCACCACCCCCCCCTCCCCGACCCCAACCCCAAGTTCGGAGGGAAAAGACAGCTGACTGGATGGCACGAAGTCCTCTGTACGTCGACCCGTGGATTGAGATGGCGATGTCCGGGCCCCTTAACCCAGCTGGAGCAGCCAGATGGAGATCCCCGGGAGACACGTGAGAGCCCCACGTTCGAAAACCCGGGTTCGGAAACCTCGCGTCCGGAGCGGCACGCGGCATGATGGGCCCGCCGAGTACACGGCTTCTGGGTCTGAATCGGGTGAAGCGCCCTGCGTAAGCCCCGGGGTGGCGGAGGAACAGGAGGAGACTCACATCATCTGACTGCATGGTGTCGGCGGCTCGGCGTGCAGCGCCTGGCGGATCCGGGGAGCGCCCGGCGCCTTCCGAGCAATCACTTCCGGAAAGCCCGACCTCTCGCGAGAAACCCAGAGACTCTCGAAGGTGCACGGCGCTCCGCGGTGGTGTAATTCGTGCGCGCTCCTCCCCGGACCCTTACGGTGCCCTCGCTCCCGCTGTACTCCCGGTGCTGTGACTCGGCTCACGGCCCCGCAGCGACCCCGCGCGGGAGCCCGTGGCACGCGAGTCGGTGGACTCCAGGGGACTTGGAGGCTGGGGCGACACTGACTCGCTCACCCGCGCCCTCGGACCCTGCCCGCTGGGGCCCTGGGGCAAGGTGCGGCCGGCGCCTTCCCCCGGGCGGCCCGGGGCTGCGTGGCTTCCCTGCTCCCCCAGCCCGGGGAGCTCGAGCTCGGCTCCTTTGAACCTGAGACCCTCCCTCCCTTCCTGACTCGCGCTCATTGTTGGTGCGGCAGTGGTTTCCAACTTCTGAAACTCGTGGATCAGAAATTTCAAAAAACAAATTTGGACGACTAACGGCTCTTTTCAAGCCTTTTGTTTTGCCAGGGGAAGAAGAAAAGTCTTTGCTACTTTCTCTCATTTTATAAAAGAAGGCCATATTGATACCGAAAGAGTAAGGTGGGCAGAATCTCAGAATAAGGATGAAGTTCTTAACTTGGGTGTATTTCGCGTCATGAAATAATTCAGTGCATCACAAATGATGTTTTAATTTTGCTGCACGCAGGGTAACCACAAATCAGAACCAGTCTTTGGAAAGCATTGAGCTAGCACTAGTTTTGGAGCCAAATTCAGCTTATAAAAACCAACTGCCATTTACTATATATTGTTGGGCAAGTCACTTCACCTTTTATCAACCTATTGCCCCAATTGAAAAATGTGGATATGGGACGAGTAGCGATATGTTAAATGCGTAGTTTAAATTGCTCCATAAAAAGTAGTTGTGATTTTTCTCACAAGACTCCGGTCCTACAGAAGGCTGGTTTAGAGACCCAGAGGAAAGTCGTATTCTAATACATGTGCATACTCTTGTATGCTAAGTGCTGGGCATGGGTGGGGGTGGGGTGGGAACAAGCTCTATCCCGTCATAGAGCTTATTTAGTAGCGGGGGAAACAGTAAGCAAAGCACATCTATATAATGTAATGTCAGGTATGTGTTATTAAAAATAAAGCATGCTAAATGAATAGAGAGAGACAGGGGATGCTCTTTACCAGGGTGAGCAGGGAAGGACTCTGAGGAAGTGAGTGCTCAAGGAATAGCAAGGGGAAAGTGCGAACTGCGGGGTGCTAAGAGTGATAGGAAATGAGACTGGAGAGGAAACCCGGGCCAAATCATGTGTGGATGTACTCAGCCTTGGCTTCACAGTAAAATCAACTGTGACTATAAATAGACATGACTATTTTTTTACATATGTCATATGTATGCCTGTCGATTGGGCATGTACCTGGGAGTGGAATTTCTGGGTCATAAAGTATGTGCATATTCAGCTCTAGTAGATGCTGATACTTTCCAAAATGCCCATAACAATTGCATCCCCACCAACCGTGCATGAGTTCCATGTGCTCCACAGCTTTGCCTGTACTTCATATTGTCAGCTTACATTTTTTTAGCCATTTTGGTGGGTGTGCAGTAGTATATCATTGTCATGTTAATTTGCATTTCTCTGATGATTAATGAAGTTAAGCACTTTTTTCATACACTTCTTAGTTATTGGGGTTCTTTGATGTTTGCTGTATATCATTTTGCCCATTTTAAAAATTGGGTTGTCTTTTTCTTATTGAGTGGTAGGAGCTCTCTATATTCTAGATATAAGTTCTTTGTTAGATAAATCTATTGCAATTATCTTCTCTGGATTGCTCATTCATTCTCTTAATGGTGCCTTTTTTATTTTTAAAGGAGGTACCAGGGATTGAACCTGGGACCTCATACATGGGAAGCAGGTGCTCAACCACTGAACTACACCCGCTCCCCAATGGTGTCTTTTGATGAACAGAAAATTCTTATTTTTATATGATATCCAACTTGTCAATCTTTTCTTTGGTGTTTTTTAGAAGTAAGAGTATTATTATCAATTGTCTTTGCGGAAATTGAGGCGTTGGGCATTGGAGCTGCCAAGGTATCCAGGCAGGTGCTCACTCTCAGGGTTGCACAAGTGCACTTGCTGACACTGCACTTGCAAGACCCTAAGAAGTCAGGACCTTCTAAATTTTGCATCCAGGTGACTCTGTCTTCTCAACCTAGTCCCACCCTCCCTAGATTTTTAAAAATATACTTTTATTACGTAAGTTGTGAACTTACAAAACAATCATGCACATGTGTAGAATTCCCATACAACAACCCTTCACCATCACACCACACCACGCCACACCATTGTGGAACATTTGTTACAGATTATGAGATAATTAAATCAGACTATACCACTAACTATGGTCCATTGGGTACATTTGGCATATTTTTTCTATCCCTCCCGTATTATTTTTTAATTTAATTTAATTTTTTTAAACTTTATTTTGTACATTTAATAATTGAAAATATGAACAATTAAAAACTAAAAAGTAAACAGATGAATAAATATATACATTTCTCGATTAAATGTAATGGATACATATAATTTTTTTTTTTTGAATCAAACAATATGTTACACAATGTATTTG
>JAQZBX010111711.1:0-10258 GCA_029593785.1 Cabassous unicinctus
TTTTTTTTTTTTTTTTTTTTCAGCTACAGCAAATTTACTTTTCTAATAAGGTTTAACTTTGGCCAATATTAAAATGAGTCTGCATTCGTTGCACACACACCAGCGGGGACAGGCCTCTGAGAAAATGCCCGCAGGGATTAAGGCTTTGCTCCCAATAAGCCCAAGAGTGGAGAGTCTAAGCCTGGATCTTCAAGAGCTGGCTGGATTGCGTGGTAAACCTGGCTGCAGGGCCTGGGGTGGCATGGGCAGGATTTCTTTTTCCTTATAAGTGGGGCTCGGAGCTGGACACCACTGCTGCCTGATGAGGAGAGGGAGTGGGAGGGAGGAAGGGCAGAGCAGAGAAAACCTGGCTGGGAGTGGGTCCCACCTGACCCCAGTGGCTGGCTGGTGGGTGTAGGTGAGCTTTGCCATGCTCCTTGCTTCCTTTTCTCTGAAGCAGTTGGGCAGCTGGGTCAGTTCTCCCGCCCTGAGCCTTTCTTCAGGCTCCAGGCTCAGGGCTGCAAATGCCATTCCGAGTCCCTGCGGGCCCAACACGGAGGGTGAGGTAGGCTGCTCCCCCTCCCAAGGGGCAGCCCCATGGCCACGTGAGGTGCATGCTGGTCAACGGCCACGTGGGCTGGTGGCTGCCCCATTGCACCACACAGAGAACATTCCAGCATCACTGTACGCTCTACTGGTCCTTATACTAGATAGACGGTTTAACAAGGCAGCTGAGAGCACGGACTCTGGGACCTGGTTCTGCTGCTTCCTGGCTGTGTGGCCTTGGGACAATACTTAACCTCTCTGTGCCTCCATTTTCCCATCTGTCAAATGGAGATAATAATAGATGTTTGTGAGGAAAGAATGAATCATTCCAGTTAATCGTGTAGAACACTCAGGGCATGCAACAGTGAGTGCTTAGCAATTTTTATTGTTCGTCGATTTAACAAACCCTGGCTGAGCAGCTGACTTTGGGCCAAGCGCTGTCAGTCCTCAGCATGTGACCTGATCCTGCTTCCAGCCCTCATCAATGATGAGAATACAGCCAGGCGCTCACCGCTGAGCCACCCCCACCCCGTGAGATAAAACAGGAAGACAGATGTGTGCAAGCTTGTATCGAAATCACCCCCACCAAAGAGCACCTCCTAAGCTCACCCAGGTTCCAAAGAAAAGGAGCCAGTGGGGTCCAGTGTCTTGCCGAGTGGGCAGGAAGAGTGTCAGAAGAGTTCCCTAACTGCCCACCTCTTCTGGTCCTGGGGAAGCTTGGAGGCTGTGGGTCTCTAAAGGGCCCTTGGCTAGGCAGGACACAGAGACCAGCCACCTGGAGGGGGGCGGTGTCAGTGATCAGTGTGATGGAATCGTTTTAGGGCTCAGTCTCCTCATCAAAAATATGAGGGGAGTGGACCACGTTAACATTTCCCAGTCCCAAATATACAGCGTAACTCTTTACGTTCTCTACACAATGCCCCAGGTGCAAGAGGCAAGAGAGGGAGGAGAGCCTTCCAGCCAAACTGCCGGGTGGCCAAAGGGGAAAGGAAATAGATCCAAGGGGTAAGAACCTGCTGCCCGCAGTCCCCAACTGGTGGGCAAGAACACCAGACTCACCAGCCTCCATGGTCAGGGTTCTGTGGCTCACGGCTGCTCCCCGTATTTTATAGAAAAGGAAACAGATGCCCAGAGAGGCCCCCTCTCATCTGAAGGCACACGGCAGGTTGGTGCTCAGCCTATGTCTCCCATACCCTGATCCATGCTCTTTCAAGCTCCTTTTCCTCTTGCGGGTGGGGACAGATCTATTCAAGGAGCAGAAGAAGCAGCTTCCCCACCCAAGGTGGGGGTAAGAGCCCACACAAGACCCCAAAGGCTCCTTGCACGCAGGCTAGGCTGGGCCTTCTCCCTTCTTTCTCTGGCAGCCGGGCCCAGGAGGACCAACTCAAACTATCCATGACAGGCCCTCAGGAAGGTCAGATCCTGTCGGCCCCCAGTGACAAATTAAGAATACATACAAAAGTTTAATCAGATCAGCACAAATCATTAGCCTGATTTATAATATGTCTGTGCACAGACCAACCAAAGCAGCAAGGTCGGCCTGGAAAGAATCAGTCTGGGTGAGCTGTCAGGGGACGTCTGTGCCTTAATACTTGGGGTCTGAGGCTGCCCTAGCCCAGACATGAAGCCCTCTAGGGGTTCCCTCAGGGTGTGTTCTAAGCCTGAGGAAGTTTGGGGGTTGCTCTTAGCCCACTGCCCCCGCCCCATCTCCAGCATCCTGACAACTTTGAAGATAAGTCCAGACCCCTCAAGGGATATCAGCCATGGGCTCGCTGGGGGGTACAGTTAATTTAATGAAGTGGCCTGGGTGTCGGGTGTCGGTGTCAGGTGTCGGGCCAGACCTCCTTTGTGGGCCATTCCTGGGGCCTATACTTAGTACCCACAGCTTGCTGCCCTTGCCCTCTTTTCACCCATTCCCCATCAGTTCTCTCTTCTCTCCCTTGCCTTCCCTGCATCAGCAGACCCCAGAGTAGGAGGGAGCCCCCAGCATCCCCCAGCCCTCCTGTTTCATGGTGAGGCCGAGGCTGCAGGGCCACAGCGACTGCTGAGCTTATGCCGTGGCTCGTGGGAGCCGCTGGCCCCAGGACAACATCCCGGGCAGGGAGGCCCTCTCTATCCCCGCTGGCTGCTTAGGGGAAAATACAGCCTCTCTCTAGGCATGTAATTTGCTTTTTCAGTCAGAGTTTCTGAACTTAAGGTGAAGTATTGCTCTCCTAACTCATACTTGTCAATATCAACTCTTTCTCCCAACCATAAATTTCTCTCTGGGAACAAGCATCCTGGCATTCTCAGGCTTGGCCCCTACCCCAGGCTCATGGCTGTGGGGTGCAACTCGCATGCCGTCACAGGGGGCTGCATGAGGGGTGGCATGCGCCCCTCCACTTGCGTCCTGCTCACACCTGGAGGCACATCTGTTAGGTCCAAGGGTTGCTTCCCTTAGGTATGCCCAGTGCCCCATCACTTGCAGCCAGCAGGAAGACACAGGGACCACACAGGGACCACAGCCCAGCCTGGCTGCAGGGAAAGTCCTGAACTCAGAGAGATCCGGGCCCTGGGGCTGTGGCCTGCTAGACCCTATCTGTCCAGACCTCCTGGATGGTGGGTCTTTGGTGCATTCAGTGGTGGCTCTCCTACCTGCCCTTCCCCTTGGGGAACATCCAGCATGTGGGAGACCCAACAGATCCCTCTGGAGTCAAGCTAGGTGCCAGGTGTCTGAGCACAGCATCGCCCGGAGCCCATTTTTGGGAGGAGTGTGGTGTTTGGTTCAAGCTTCTAGTTCCATTCATTCATCCATCACCTTCCAGGAACTGAGCACTGGGTGGGATACTCCATGATGAAAGCTTGACCTTGAAGGCTGAGGTGAGGTCACGGGGGGGGGGGGAACAGTGAGGGGGGAGCATTCCCATGAAGACATGCCTCCTCCTGCTCCAAACTCCTCCTCGTCCCTGCCACCTTCCCCCAGGGGTCTTACCCATTACCCCCGGGAATCCTTCCCAGGACAGGTCCCTGGACAACCTGGAGGGCCCCCTCTGTGGGTGCGGTGCACCTGCTGTTAGCCCGTGCCTTTGCGAAGCGAAGCTCCGCAGTGATCCATAGCCACCCTGCAGCCAGCTGGATAACATACGGCCTGCAAAACATATAGATAGTGTCAGCATAATCTGCCATCGGCAGCCCGAGATTTAGGGGCCTCCCGATTCATCACATGTGCCCAGCGGGGCTTGCGCTGCCCCCACCCACCAACAGCACCTCACTTTAACTGCTTCTCCTCCAGGCCGCAGGTTTGGCTGATGCCCTCAGGGTGAGGGACAGAAGTGGGCAGCCTGGAGGATGGGAGGGATGATGTGGGGGTCCAGAAATGATAGGACCCAGGAGTGGCCCACCTGAGCCCCAAGGACATGAGAGCTCAGGGCAGAGGCAAAGAAGGGCAGGCAAGGGGCCTCCTGGCCTGTGAGACTCCTGGCATGAGCAGGGATGTTGGGGACAGTATAGTGTGAGCTTCAGGGTCAAACAGCAAGCACAAGGTCCCAGCTGGGCCTCGCAGTTCCAAGCCTCAGTTTCCAAATCTGTAAAAGAGAGATGACAAAACCGGTGCCCCCGAAACAGCCTTGCGGAGGTTGCAGGGAGAAGCAGACATGAAAAGTCTTTGTAACCTGAGACGTGTCCTCGAGAGAGAACACGGGCTGGCCTGGAGATGGAGGCAGGGCAGGGAGAAACAGGGCCAGAGGTCTGAGTTCCAGAGGGACCGGCCTCCTCTTGTGGCCAATATGTCTTCTCCAGGAGCTTGGGACACCTGCTCACCTGCCCACCCATGCCCACAGCCCTTTTGCCCCACTGCCACGTGCTTTCAATAGAGCCCAGGCCTGGGAACAGCCATGTCCTTGGGAAGGAGGAATCTGCTGGAAAAACCTCCTCAGAGGCCAGTCAGGGCTGATGCCATGAAGAAGGAGCTGGGTGCCCCCCATTTCTCCAGGAAGTTGGGTCCAGCTGAATTTTAAAACAGGGTGGTGGGAGTTATTATCATAATGACTGTCACATTTTATGTTATCTAACACTTGCAGTGCTAATTGTGTGCCAGGCTATGCTAGGCATGCCCTATGCTAGATGATTTCCATGGATTCCCCGCTGAAGACCCTAGAAGCTCACGGCTGAGACTTATGCTACATAGACCTCTTAAACTCTGAGGCTGGGAGGAGTATGGTCAGGGTCTTCCAAGTGGGGAGGCCTTAGATGCAGACAGCATGGGAAATTGAGGCAGAGCAGGGCCGTGATGACACGGGGCATAGAAAAGACAGTGCTGGGGGACAGGCCAGGGCAGCCACTCCATCCACCCCGAGTTCACCCACGGCCTCAAAAGCTTGGTACTTCTCCTCATCCTCACCCGGCTCCCAGGTCCAGGGCCAGATCCCACCAGGTTACCTGGTCTGCTTGGCCAGGCCCCCAGGCCTTGCTGAGACCACCTGTCCTGGTCCCCTGGACTGCCTGGGGTGCAGGGTGTTCCACGGGCACCCCAAACATTGGCTGACTCCTCCCTGTGGGGAAGGACACCCCTGGCAGTTGAGGAGGCTTCGTTCCAAGCTATGCAGGACCCCAGGCTCAGCCTTTAGGGGCCTCCTCCGCAAAGAGGGTCGGATCACATGAGGTCTCAGACTCGAGGATTCTAGGGTGCTGGAATCTGAGTTCCGGACTGTTCTCTGACCCTCAGTCCTTGTGCTTGGCAGCCCGGCAGAGGGCGACGCTGGGGTTGGGACCCTGGCCATATGGCCACAACGCTGCAGTTCTGTGGGCAGTGGGTGACTCACCGCCTCTCTCCTGGCGGCACTGTCCCCCACTCTGTCCTCCTTCATGCCCAGCCAACCAGGCTGCCCAACCAGAGCTCTTCCCAAGGTGTCTTGAGCTGCCTCAGCCTCTGCGGGCACCGGACACTGGCAAACTAGTGCTGGGGAAATGCCTTCCCAACGGGAGCTGTGTGTGCTGTGAGCAGGGATGACCTCACCAGCCTGAAGTCACAGGGCCGGCAAGAAGCTCCTGGCAGGAGAAGGCTGGACCCCTTTGCTTCCAGAGCTCCTTTCTTGGTCTGCAAGTTCTTAGAGGCAAGTCCCATAGGCCTGAGGGTCTCTTTGCAGGGCAAGCAGGGGCAGAAGCTGGATGCTTGGGGCAACTGATGCCCCAGTTTGCCCGGAACAACCCCCGTTCGTGCCTGTGGTTGGCCCATTAGTCCCATTGATGATGATATCACCCCTCTCCCTTTCTGAGTGTCCCAGTTTAGATAGCAGCACTGCTGCTCACAGGCATGCCGGGCTCTGCAGAACATCCAGGAGGAAACAGCATTTCAGCTGCACGGAGGGAGAGGGATGGCCAGCAGGGCTGGGAGCACCCCTGGGCAGAGCTGGCCTTGCCACCCACTGTTCTTTCCAGGCAGCTGCCCTAGGCCAGGGAGGTGACCATGCTACCAGGGCCCTGCAGTGGCTGTTGTCCCAGCACTCCTGGGGCAGGAGACCTGAGTACCTGCTCCACCTCCACGTGCCTCGCCTTCTTCATCTGTAAAAACATGGTGTAGCAGTTTGGCATTGTTTATGAATTCCAAAAATAGACATTGGATTGTGTTTGTAAACTGGTCTGTACCTCTGGACATATTAGATTGTATTGGATTCAGAAGTTTCACTTTTACTTGATTAAATAATGATTAAGGCTTTGATTGGGCCACGTCAGTAGGAAGTTGAGTCCCCGTCCCCTTGGTGGGCAGGGACTCACAGAGAAAACAACATGACAGAGGAGTTAGCTGGAGTTTGGATGTTGGAACCCTGGGAAGTAAACACACAGGAGAGGAACACAGAGGAATAGAGATGGCTCCATAGACGCAGCAGAGACCCCAGAAAGTGAGAGAGCCTGATAGTCTACAGCTGACCTTGTGGAGAGAACAGAGCAGCTAAGTCCAGAGAGGAACGAGCCCCAGGAGAGAGACAAGACTTACCCCAGCCTACAGCTGATATTAGAAGAAACTGGGACCACGGAGCCTTAAGAGGAAGAGGAAGGCTGAACCCTCGCAGACGTCAGCAGCCATCTTGCTCCAACACGTGGTCAATGACTTTGAGTGACAAAGAACCTCTTACGGTACCTTGAGTTGGACTCTTTATGGCCTTATAACTGTAAGCTTCTACCCCAAATAAATACCCTTTATAAAAGCCAACAGATTTCTGGTATTTTGCATCAGCACCCCTTTGGCTAATACACATGGGTATCCTAAGGATTTGATGATAAAATGAGATGACCCATGCAAATTGTTCAGAAGGAAGCCCCAAGCAGCACTCAGCTGGAGTATCAGTGGTTGTCGAGCTCCGCAGATACAGGGACCCAGACCCTCCACACCACCCTTTCATAGTCTGGGATCCAAGGGCTGCGGGTGCCCAGGGCTTTCATTGGAACTGAGACCCCGTTGTGGATTCTCCACCAGGACTCAGAAGCAGTCACCAAAACCCTGCCAAGGGCGTGCCTGCACTGGCACAAGAAGATGTGTGTGCATTCTTATGGGGTACGCACAGGAGCACACACATGCATGGGAGTACATGGAGCATGGCAGCTGCACCTGGGAAGGCAGTAGAAGGGGTCTCCGCTGTGCTGGCACAACCTCGGTGAGCACCAGGCCTGAGTCAGGTTTTAAATACCGCACCCAGGAGGGCATTTAGCAGGGGCTCAGTCCCTCAACCAAGCTGAGATCTTTCCAAATCCCAGAGTGTAAAGGCAGGGGTCGCAAGGCAAAGGGCAGAGCCCACCACACAGGACAAGGACATGCCCAAATACACACAGAGATCAACACACACACACACCGACTCCAACACACATATGCACTGATCAACACACACCTGCTGATCCCAAACATACCGCACATACTGATCCAAACACACACACTGTTCCAAACACAAATATAACATTAACTGAAACATACACATACAACCACACACACAGACACATGTTGACCCAAACACACACATGCTGATCCAAAATCACACACGCTGGCCCAAACACACCACACATACTGATCCAAACACAACACATGCATGGCCGGGCAATGCAGAGATTTGGCAAAGAGGAGCCGGCAGTGTTCAGAGGCCAAAGTGAAGAAAACAGGTTTGCAGCTGGAAGGAAATGAGATGGATGATAGCATGTGAGGGTTGAGTCCTGGCTTGTTGTTTGGGTTTCTTGACTGAATTAAAAACCTCTTTCCCTGGGGCTGCCCCAGACCCTGGCCCAAGGTGGGATTGGGGAGCCACCATCAGACCTGGACCAGGCAAGTCCTCCTACAAGCTTCAGGGAGGAGAGGGACAGCTTGTCAGAGGGCAGATGGGGCCAAGGAGCAGCAGAGGGTTCCAGTGGGGGGATGGAGGCTGGCCAGGTGGCAAAGAGCCCAGGACACCAGGCAAAGTAAGTTGCACCTGGTGAGGATACACAGAAAGCTCTTGAGCATGAGCGAACCAGCATTTTAGTGAAGTGGATCGGCTATGGTGTAGGCTCCAAATTGAAGTGGCAGAGATAGGAGTGAGGATGGAGGCTGCTGCAGGTGGAGCTCTGACCTGGAGCATCTTCAGCAGGCATGGAGCCCCAGGCCTGGGGACCTCGCAGGACCTGGTGCCTTGCCAATGCAGAGAGAAGGAGGAATCGAGGACCATCCTGGGGTTATCAGGCCTGCCACCCAGATGGGAAGAAAGATGAAGGATGGATCTTGGGCAGATTGTATTTAAGGTGACAATGGAACATTCCTGGAGAGGGGGAAACTGAGGCCAAGAGCAATCAGAGGGACTTGTCATTGGTCTCACAACCACGTGGTAAGGCCAAGGCTAGACCTCATGACAGGGTCCTCTGTTGATCCCCACCCTTCTCCTCACCTGACTCTTTCTGGGGCTAAGTAGGGTCTTCAGAGTCTGTGGATTCCATCCTGCCTTCCAACAGCCCAAAGGTCAGCCTGAAGGAAGCAAGGCCAAGCAGACCCATGTCAGGTCCTTGTCAGGCTGCCAGGATGACATTCCATTCATTTATTAGGCACCAACCCCATCCTACTCATAACCCAGCAAGGGGCTCTGTTATTATTTCCATTTTACATATGGGAAAATGTAAAATGGCAAGACCATTGCCAAAGTCACAGAGCAGGGAAGGAGTGGTGCTAGTTTGGCACCCAGGGCTGCCTGACTCCAGGATTCGGCTCTTCCCACTGCTGCACTTCCCCTCCATACACCCCTCTTCCAGGGCAGAGGAGAGCAAAGTGAAAATGGGGGAGGAAAGAGAAGGATGCAACTGTGGTACTGCCATCACCTTCCAGACCTGTGGGGCCAGGCAGGGTGTAAGGAGCTAAGGGTCAGTAGGTGACTTGGCCAGAGGCTGACATCTGCCTCTTTGTGCTGGACAGACTGAGGTGCCTCCTTGGTCCCTGTCACCTAGTGTTTGTTGTGCCATTGTGTGGTCTCTCCCCTGAGTGGGGATGGCAGCTGTGCCTTGCTTTTAACACTGCATGTGGAAAAGGTGATGGGACTTCATCCCTTGACTGCAGATGTTATAGAAGACTCCAGAGCTGGCTAGCTGGTGGAAGTGGCCATGTTGGAAAATCCCATGTGGCAGGGAGATGGGGGTGGCCTCTAGGAGCCAAGGGTGGTCTCTGGAGCCAAGGGCACTCCTAGAAGCTGAGGGCACCCCCCAAGGAGTCATGGGCACTCCCCCTAGGAGCTGAAATCTTCCCCCCCACCCGGAGCCTAGGGCACCCTTAGGAGCTGAGAGTGGTCTCTAGGAGCTGAAGGTGTCCCCACCAGGAGCCAAGGATGTCCAGAGGTGCCAAGAGTGGTCTCTGGAGCTGAGGGCACCCTAGGAGCTGAGGACATGCCTCCAGGAGCCAAGGGTGCATGTGGTAGTTTGAGACCGTATGTACCCCAGAAAAGATCATGTCCTTAGGGCTAGTCCATTCCTGTGGGTGTGAATCTAATGTGTGGGACCTTTTGATTAAATCACTTCAATTAAGGGCCTTTGATTAGATTACTTCAGTAATGAGTGACTGAGGGTGGGTCTTAATCCTCTCACTGGAGTCCTTCATAAATGGGATGAATAAAGAGAAACAAAACACACAGAAGCAGAGACAGGGAGACATGGGAGCTCAGAGAGGAACCCACAGAAGCTGAGAGAGGAAGCCATGGAAACCAGGAAGCTGAAAGCAATGGAGCCCAGAGGAGAAGGCAGAGACCAGCAGATGCTGTCATGTGCCTTATCACTGGCAGCCAGCCTTTGGGGAGAGAGCATTGCCTGATGTCTTGATTTGGACATTTTTCTCAGCCTTGGAACTGTAAGATTTTAAGTTAATAAATCCCCATTGTAAAAGCCAACCTATATCTGGTATATTGCATTTTCACAGCCCAGCTGACTAAGACAGCACCCTTAGAAGCTGAGGGCACCCTTGGCAGCTGAGGGTGACCCCAGGAGCCAAGGGTGCCTCCAGGAACCGAGGGTAGCCTCTAGGAGCTGAGGGTGCCCCAGGAACTGAGGGTGCCCCAAGAGCTGAGGGTGCCCCAGGAGCCGAGGGTGCCCCCAGGAGCTGAGGGTGGCCTCTAGGAGCTGAGGGTGCCCCAGGAGCTGAGGGCGCCCCAGGAGCCGAGGGTGCCTCCAGGAACCGAGGGTAGCTTCCAGGAACCGAGGGTAGCCTCTAGGAGCTGAGGGTGCCCCAGGAACTGAGGGTGCCCCAGAAGCTGAGGGTGCCCCA
>JAQZBX010111712.1:0-10258 GCA_029593785.1 Cabassous unicinctus
AATAATTTCTACTCATAAATTGAGTATGCCATTATCTTATGTTTGGAGTTGTTTGTACAAATTTATTTTCATAACTTAAAGTACATAAACACCAGGTTTAGGATTGACACAATGAAAAACACTTGGAGGAATTAAATGGTATTTTAACGTGTCTGAACTATGAATACATCGTTGCTTTTATAGCCAGAAGGAAAAATCTTAAGAAGAAAACTAATATGCACTACCAGTTCATGTGGATATGTTTGTTATATTATGAGAAAAGTAGTTCATAAATGGTATCCCTTAAGAATTTATAATTGTAGAAATGTGGAATTGTGACTTTCACAATTCACATTATGATACTGCTTGCAATCTAATTTTAGGATGATAAATTGGAAAGTTGCCTCTGTGCCCACAGATAAAAAAATCCTGATACTAACATTTCAATGGAATTTTCTCCTTGGAATTTTTCTATTCACTGAAGTAGGTGAACTAAAGGTTTTTGAATATATATTATTCTTTTAGACTCAAAAAAGCTATTTTGATTTCAAATGAACAATGTGGACCATAAACATTTTTCATGAATTGGCTCTTGTACAAAAACCTTTGGCTCCCCACTGGGTTATGTGCAAATGAGCAAATGTTCTAGCAGAACCAAATGGGACTCTCTGTCATATGTGCCAATTGCCTTATGAACACAGTTTAAACACTTTCACAAAGAAGAGGGAACTTCTTAGGGTTCTGATGACCAATTTAGTTGGATAACAGTGGACAGATTGGGGGTGGTGATGGAAATAATGTAGTATTGAGAGGAAAAGACCTGCTCAAATTTCCCCAGACCCACAGTAATGTTCATCCCAGATCATTGTTAAATCCCTTTGACAGAAGATTAAATGTAAGTGGGACATGGGATGCAAAAGAGACCTAAATTCTAAATTAATACATAATGGATCAGGACAGACATGTGCAAAGTCACCAGAATCTGAGGCCAACAAGGCTTAACTGTAACCTGACTGAAGGTATTAAAATAGCTAAAGAAAGTATTTGTCAA
This sequence comes from Cabassous unicinctus, assembly GCA_029593785.1. NCBI lineage: Eukaryota > Metazoa > Chordata > Mammalia > Cingulata > Chlamyphoridae > Cabassous > Cabassous unicinctus. Next base: position 1,031 of record JAQZBX010111712.1, read on the forward strand.
TCAGAAAGAGGATTGTCAGTCGGCAATAGAAGCAAAGAGAAATGATGGTCAGAAAGACAAATTTTCAGGCTTTCCAACATGGTAATAAAGTGAAAGTGTATAATTATCTGCTATTTTTAAAAAACACCCACATTTTAACATCCAGTAATACAATAAGTACAGTTTGTATTCATAACTAAATATTGACATAAGTTCTGCTTCTAGTGATCCTTTTCTTTTTTCTTTCTACCAATTATTATGTAAGATTATTTTTATAAGCTTTATCTCCCAGTTTTATCTGTCATTTCATCGTAATGTTTTTTTGTTTTTTTTTTACCGGGAGGTCCACGGGGATCGAACCCAGGTCCCTCCATATGGAGGTCCAACCATTTGAGCCACATCCATCCCCCTCTTCATCTTAATCTTACCTTTGGTTTTCAAAAAACAACTCAAAAAAGAAATGGCAAAACATTCTCCTGTCTCTTGGCCCTCAACTTTGCCTTCAATCTCCCAGCTCAGAGAGGGAGTAACCGTGAGTGCCAGGGAAGGCAGGGGTGAGGAGAGTGAATATCTTTGTTTCATGGACGCTTTTGTTGAGGATTTTGATGTCTAATGTCATAGCAGTTTCAGTGTCTGTTCTGTCTTTGTCTGGTTTTGGTATCAAGGTGACCTTTCTGTACATCACCACTGTCTGCTCTGGTTTCCCACTTGGGGCTGCTCGCCTAACTTTCTGCTGCTCAGGTGTTCCTAATGTAGGCCAAGAGAATTCTCAGGAAGGCCTTGTTGCATTTCTCCCTAGCCCTCCACAGGAATCAATACATAGATAGGGTGTGTATTAGTCAGGGTTCTCAAGGGAAACAGAATCAACAGGAGATATCTGTAAATAGTGTGAGATTTTACAAAATTTTCTCACGTGACTGTGGAGATGCACAAGTCCAGATTCTACAGGCAGGGTGCAAACCAGGGGCTTCAATGAAGGTCCAATGAAGGTCTTTGATGAGTTCCTAGGAGACACTAGCTGTCCAAAGACGAGCTGGAAAATTCTCTCTGGATGCTGAAATCACTTCTTTTTGGGCCTTAAACTGATTGGATGAGACGTCATTCATTGCCAATGTAAATCTCTTCAGTTGATTGTAGACATAATCAGTTATATATGCAATCAACTCAGTAATGATTAAAGTCCATTAAATGCCCTTGGATTACAATTAGCCCAGAGCTTGCTTGACCAAATAATTGGGCAACATTACCTGGCCAAGTTGACACATGAACTTAACCACCACAGGGGTACAAAGAGACATTAAAAGGTTCAGTTGAGTCTCAATAACAACTCTAATCTCACACACAATTTAAAGTGACCAGGAATAGGGAAGAACCTGGTCTTTAATTCTATGTCCTCCTCCTAACCACAGATTCCCCTTCATATGCAGAATTAAAAAGGGATTTAAGAGAAATTTATTCCATAACTCTTGGACCACTCAGCCAAATCAAACAGATTAGAGTGGAGAAGAGGAATTGGTGAAAAGATTTCTCTAATGAGAACTGATCTGCAGATGCACACCCTTAGTCCCAACGAGTGTTGGATGTATAGGGGATAGGTGTTACCCCTAACTTCTAGCCTAGTAAGGGCAGCCTCAAGAGGTCTACTTGGAGAAATTGAAATATGACCCCTGAAACGAAGAGATACAGAGAACTCAGAGCTCAGCGAACAATAGCAGACTATGGAGTGTGGGCTGACTCCCTCAGGAATATCCAAGAAATGCTGATTGTTTCAATGGTAGAAATAAGACAATCTGGCTACACTGAGATTGGCCTGTGCTCCCAAAGGAGTTTGGTGCATGTTATATATGATCATTTGCTATGGAAGGGATTTGGGCCACATGGCAGAAGGGGGGTGAAATGTTCTGGGGTTTTCTTAACCTCTCTAAGTGTGCCTCTGGGAGACTTTAGCAGCTATAGGGGTGATGTATCACAGTATGCCCTGGGGCTGGTGGAGGAATTTCTAAGTGACTCCCTGGAATAGAGATGCCTGTACCCTCATTAAGGAAACTTTTGAAGAGAGGTCTCCAGAGGTGTGAACATATCAGGGAAGAATCACATTTAAACATTTGGTAGGTCCAGAGACCTTGAAGCCAGCTTATGACAATACCAGTTCCTGTTAAAACCATCTTCTCCCATATTCTCTTCCTCTTCCTTCTGTTCTAGCAGAGAGAACTATCTCTAGTCCTTCCCTACTGCAGACTTCTGGGGAGTGAAAATAACTTAGCAGAAAATTACATTATAGTTACTGAATTAAGGTTGTTTCTCAATAACTATTCATTACGTAAGACAAAACAGAAAAGCTGTGGATCCACTGGAATTTTCATTTTAGAAGATTAACATCACATAATAAATTTTAAAAAGATGTTGGGATTCATTCGTGAAGTCATGTTTTGATTGCATCACAAGTTATACTTGTTCAGTTCAGTGGTTAAATATGCACCCACTTTCCAGGGGACTTAGGCAAGCTATCCTAAGAAGTCTTTCTCTCTGTGTAACTCGGGGTCTATAGAATATCAGGTACCCTCAAAACTACAGCTCAGAATAAACATTCAGCCAGGGAGGAAACAACAGTGTCTCATGGAAAATGTTCAGCACTCCTCATTGGGACAATTCTCTTGCTTATTTTGTCTCTTTAATTCCCCTTCAAGTTAATGCCTTCCCTCTTATAGGCTGGAGGTGGGTATCCAGGACTGATGGTTGCAGGATCAGTTGTGTATTTTTTCAGGGTGCATCTAGCACCTCTCTTTAGACTGTAGGGATATTAATGACTCATTACTCTCCCCTTTGAGGTTATAGCAGACACTGCTAGTTCCCCACCCAATATCCATTCTCCCTTTGTTTTTAACTAATACTGTGCACACTAAAAAACAAACAAACAAACAAACACCACAAACACTACCTTTTCCAGTTTCCCATGCAGATGAGATATAAGCAGACTTTTTTGGGTGGAGTGTCTAGGCAACTTTAAAAAGAGCCCCTTTTCTCTTTTCTTCTTTCCTCCTTCCTTCCTAGACCTGGTGGCTAAAGCTAAAGCAATAATGTCGTAATCATGAGGACAAAGGTCACACTTTAGGGAAGGTGGAGCAGAGAAGTGGAAGGCGCCTGGGTCCCTAAGAACAGCATGAATCACTTTATCTGCCCTGGACAGGATACAGGAATCTCCAGGATTTTTCTGCCTTCTTCAGGGGCTGGGGGAGAGGGAAGATGATGGGGAAGGGTATCTATAACTAGAAGTTGAACACAATTCCTAACTGATGCTGGGGCCTTAGGTGGACTGCCAAAGCAATAGGAAAAGTTCCATTCCATATTCTGTTACAGTAGGTAGGATGCCAGATAAACTACAGGATGCCCAGTTAATTTAGAATTTCTGATAAACAATAAAAATATTTTAGTATAAGTGTGTCCCATAGAATATTTGTTGTATACTTAAAAAAAAAAAAAAAAACTAAATTCAAATTTTACAGTGAGTCCTTTATTTTTATTTGCCAAATCTGGAAACCCTAGTTATGGAGGAAGTTTATTTGGGTCTCTTCTCCTTTGGACATTGAAGCCCTGAGCTGGGGTTGGAGGCAGCAATGTGCATATAGTTTCAGCACTCAAAAGATCTGGGTTTTAGTCTCTATCAGTTACTAGGTGCATGGTTTCAGGTAAATCGCTTGATGTCTTTCTAAGTCTATTTCCTAATTTTGAAAATAAGGTATAATATTTATCCTATTTATATTACAGTAATATTGTGAGAATTACCTGGGTTAGTTTATACTAGAGCACTGTTTAAATTGTGAAGCAAAGTTCTATAACCGAATTATGGAAGAAAATCTAATACAAATATCACATTTTAATCACTTTGAAAATCATTTTTTGTTCCCTCGTGTCTTTACCTTTCATAAATTTGTTGGCAGAAACAAACATCTTCACACTGAATTCCTATTATAACGCTTTGTGTTACTAAGAGGCACTTTTTGGACACTGATTTTAATCACTATTCTTTTGAAAACGAGAAGACAAAACCAAAAGCAATAGTTTAAACTGTGTGTGGAGGACATTCAGGGAAACTATTATTCTTTCAAGACAATCTTCCGTTTTGTCCGCTGAATTATGAATATTACAAGAGCCTGTAATTTTGTTTACAGACTTAGATACATTTAGGATATGAAGTCATCATGGGAATTCACAGACATGTATAGATCTAAATATAAAAGCCATCACATCACGCGATAAGGCAGGGTCCAGCTAAGCAGTCACTCAGGCTAGGTACAAATGCCAGCAAATTTGAAAGCCATTTGGACAGCTGGTAAACGTTCATAATTAGCCATTCTAGCAGACTCGTGAGAGTTTCTGGTAAGCACACTGCCCGTTCCACCATGGACACTAGGGACAAACTTTCCTCTTCAAGAAAAGTAGAAACTCCTAAGTTGGCTTGGACCTCCAGAGTCACCTAGTCCAGCCCTTGAGGACTTTTCCAGGTCATCAGCTCTTAGGCTGAAACCAATATTAAAAAAACGCTAGGTCACTCAATCTAAAACAACACTCTTTCGAGCGCTGGCATCACAACCGGTGAGGGGCGGGTTGCGTGGTGACGTCATGGCGCCCGGGCGCGCGCCGAACCTCCCCGTCCCACTCTCCGCCCAGCTAGCGCCAGGGGACGCGTGTGGGCTGGGTTTCCTTGACAACCACTTGCTCCGCCCCCTCCTCCCCTTTAACCTTTAGGGTGCGCGAGCACCCAGACCCTAGCACTCTCTCCCCTCTTCCCCTCCCCCTTCCCTACCCCTCGGCGCGGGACTGTCCTGGCCTAAAGCGAATATGGCGGCGGCAGTGGCTGCTAGCGCGGCTTCGGCAGAGCTGGTGATCGGCTGGTGCATATTCGGCCTCTTACTACTGGTAGGGGAGGCGCTTGGAGTTTTTCCAGTGTTTGGACTGGTGGGAGGGAGGAGGGAGGGGCTGGTCCAGCAACTGGCATCTCCGGGCCGCGGAGACCCTCCTTGCCCCGCCCCACTTGTAGCTTGGACTGTGGGTCTGCTCTGCGCCAGGGTGGGAGCGGCGGGGGCGGGGTGAAGGGGAACCTGGGAGAGGGCTCTGATTTCCGGCTGTTTTTGCTTTGTTTTTCCTGATGACGTATAATGTTACAGGTGTCCTTTCTCGAGATTCTTTCTCTTGCCCTGATTTGGAAACGGGGGATGTTGGGGTTGGGGACAGAGGAGACCCTCGGGGTGAGAATGGTGTGGTGGCCTCTGGTTCCCTGTAAAAGGAGAGACTACCGTGTGGGGCAGTGGCATCAGAGCTGTGAGAGATTAGTAAGCTTTGGCGTTGTTGAGCTAGAAAAGCGTCTTTCTGGTTCTCCTGTCTCTTTGTGTTCCCTATCCCAGGGGTTAGTGAGTCTAGTGAGTGTCCAACCTTCTCTGCCCATTGTGCGATTCTACCTTGATGACGTGAGTTGCCGGTTCTGACTTCCAGGTTTCACACTTCCTTCCAACCTTTCCAGTGGGTTTAGAAACCTGTGTAGGGCAGAGCTGTATGTATCCCCCTTTACTGCCGGTATCAAGACAGACTACCAGATACCTGGCGCTACCTCAGATGCCTAGTTTCCTAACCATCTTATTCCTGTTTATTTAATAAGCAAAACGTGGGCCGTAATGGTCCAAAGTGGTCTGGTTATTTCTTCCCTACACCGTATTAAAACCCTTGGGTTTAGTTTGAGAGTTCAGTTTGTACCCCTCCCCATTCTTACTCTCTCATCTGGTCCTGTTAACTCTCTTCTGGTCCTGTTAACTTAGTGTTCCAATGTATATTGTCCTCTTGCTTTACCAAAAAATATTTTTTTTCATTACCAAAAATACTTTTACTTCAGTTCTGGAAACCAAGACTTGTTGTTTATGATTTTACCTTGCTTACCAGATTCCATTAGGGTGCTTGACACCTATGTACTATGTTCTATTGGTAAATTTTTGCAGCAGACACACTATGAAGAAAAAACAAAAAGATGCTTGTGTGAAATGTAAGAAAAGGCTTCTCTTGTTGCTTTCACTTGCACAGAAAATAATACTGTTTTTGCATTGACCATATTTTACTCCTTTCCGTGGGAGAAATGGAAACCCTAAAGGTTGGTGGCATTCCTCAGAACCATCCAGTCCCGCTTTTGGACAGTTTTCTGGCTTTTCCAACCACGTGACATTCAGTTAGTTTAGAAGAAAACGAAAGAGCAAGGAACTGGTAACTAAGACTTGGTGGTAATATCTTGACAGTTGTTAATTAACGGACATTTAATGTGTAGCAGTTGTGCTATAAATTGTAGGTGGATGCAAACAAAACAAAATATGCCATTTAACAGGGCCTGTAGATAGGTAAGGAAAACTTAACATTTTTGATACACGTATTTTAAGGACATACTTAAGGTGTGATTTTATAAATGAAATAGGACTTTATAGAACAATATTGGAAGAAAATGGGAATTGAGTTAGACTTTGGATAGACGAAGAAGGGAAGATATTTAAGCTGGTGATAATATGGCAAAAATTGAGAAGGGAATTAAGGCCTTTGGTACATGGATTTTGGAGTGAAAAAATTTAGTGTTTAAATTACTGTGGCATAGTTTAAATTTCTGCAAATCTTTTTAATGCCTGGCTTATTAGGAGAGAGCTGATCTCAAATCTGTTCTACATTCAGTCTTTTGGGATATGTTATTTTGGTTGACGTATATGAAGAAAATCCGGTTTCAATGATATGTTGTTGGAAGTGGAGGAGTATTTTTCAAATAATTGTGGTTATTCTTTGATACTACACCAAAACTCAACAAGTGGAAGGTTTTTTAAAGATTAATCACCATATGGACTCTCAAACCTTATTGATGAACTTTTTGTTCTCGTTTACATTAAAATCCATTGGTCCATCTTGCGCTTTGAGTGCTCTTATACCCCTGCATATTTTTATAACATGATGCATTGGTCATTTACAAAATACTGGTTCACTGAGTTGTGCAGATCTTCCAACTATGGATACATTTAATTATTCAGTTAAAAAAAAAACTCATTTGTTAACATCACCACTGATCTTGTCAGAAAAGTCTAAGTATTTTGAAGCTTTCAATCTCAATCATGGATACAAGTTTTCAAAAATTCTTATTTCCTCTTAAAAGCTTGAAATTTATTGTTGACCAAAAATATTGTCAATTGTTTTCTTTGAAGTCATGTATTCCCTTTGTTCATACTCATGTCTGAATAACCGTAGTAACAATTTTCCTTTCAAGTAAAAATGGTTTTCCTTAAAAATACTGGCTGGTTTAGCTTTCAACTAAAAAACAAAACAAAAAAAAACTGCCTTATCTTTGTATGCAGCACAAGTACTTTATGCATGTTTCATATTTCTTCACCAGGAAGTACTAAAAAAGACTCAGGGGTCAAGGTTTAATAAAATAATAATAATAACAATTATTATTTTTTGAGGTACCAGGGCCGGGGATTGAGCCCAGTACCTGGTATGTGGGAAGCTCACTCAATCACTGAGTCATATCAGCTCCCCTGGGTTGTTTTTTTCATTTGCTTATTGTTTGTTTTTGTTTTTAGGAGGCACAGGGGACCGAACCCGGGACCTCTCCTTTAGAAGCAGGCCCTCAAGTGCTTGAGCCACATCTGCTCCCTAAAATTATTTTTTACTGCTTTGTCAAGCACAGTCTTAAGTAAAACTGTCTTTTTTTTTAAATACTCAGTGTATGGTGACCATGGCATTTACCCATGAATGCAAGTGTTAACACAGTGAAAAAGGCAAAGTCTTTATAGTACTATGAAAATGGTTTTTATATTGTGAATCCCCACAAAGAATTCCAGGGAGGGCCAGGTATTCACTTGCTCACTTGGAGCAAACTGCTGTGAATCATCTACTAAAGAACCAGAACACTAGTGTTTACTACTCTTGTGATCTTGGGCAAACAGAATAGACTCCAGTTTTTTCTACTACATAAGGAATGGTTGATTTGGTCCCTCCAAGCCTAGAGTCTAATTAGCTGTGTTTGCTACAACATATTGAAACTTTTCTACCTAGCCCCCAAGGTCCTCAGTAATTTGGTGCATGCTATCTTTTTTTTTTTTTCCACAAAAGATAGTATTTTATTATATAGAAAAAGCATCCCAAAAATAGGATTTTGTAAACACTGATAGGTGAACAAGTACAACTTTAAAAGTAAATGCAAAGTTAAAAGAAAAACCTACAAGTATTTTTCCTTCAAGAAAAAATGTAATGTTCTTCTGCAGAGGCTGTCCCACCCAGGCCACAGATACAGCTCTACTCCCACGTAGCCATCAGGTTTGCTTTCTGAGTGCAGCCCCCTGTATCCCCATTTTAACAATTTCAAAATGATGGGAAGCAATGGCATTGAATCAATTACTATAATTTCTTGATTATAACTTTCTGTTGACACTTGATTAAAAAAGATTTCACATCAAACTTTGTGACAGAGTTCGAGTTAGAGCCTGTACTTTGAATAATATTTGTTTTTACTTAAAGATCTTTTGGCACACTATTTGCAAGTACATCCCTCCTTCTTGGGCTTATTCCACAATATCTTCATAGACTTTTTTTTTTTTAAAACTTTATTTTGTACATTTAATAATTGAAAAATAATTAAAAACTAAAAAGAAAACACAGTTGAATAAAAACATACATTTCTCAATTAAATGTGCTGGATACATATAAAAAATTTTTTTGAATCATACAATATGTTACACAATATATTTGGCTCATAGTAATGCAATCATGCGGTATTTGTCCTTTTGGGTCTGGCTTGCTTCACTCAACATAATGTCCTCCAGGTTCATCCATGTTGTCATATGTTTTATGACTTCATTTCTTCTTCCAGCTGCATAATATTCCATCGTGTGACTACACCACAGTTTATCCATTCATTGGTTGATGGACACCTGGGTTGTTTCCAGCTTTTGGCAATCGTGAATAATGCCTCTATGAACATCAGTGTGCAGATGTCTCCTCATGTCATTGCTCTCAGTTCTTCTGGGTATATACCCACTAGTGGTATTACAGTCACATGGCAAGTCTATATTCAACTTCTTTAAGAACTGCCAAACAGTTCTCCACAGTGGCTGTACCATTCTGCATTCCCACCAACAGTGATTAAGTGTTCCTATCTCTACATCCTGTCCAACAGGTGTAGTTCTCTGTCTTTTTAATAGTGGCCATTCTGATAGGTGTGAAATGATATCTCAT
>JAQZBX010111713.1:0-10259 GCA_029593785.1 Cabassous unicinctus
TAAATAAATTGAAGGTAGGCTTGATGGGAAGCGGGAGTAGCACATGGTCAAGTGTGTGCTTCACATGTATGAGGTCCTGGGTTCAACCCCCAGAACCACCCCCACTACCCAAAAGAAGAGATAGACTTGAGTATTACCCTGAACCTTGCCCAGAGAAGGAAATGAAATTTCTTGGAGACATAGCATGTGCATACACATACAAATACACAAAATACAAGATAAACAAAATTAATGATTATGGATAATGAAGAGGAAAAGAAGGAAAATGAGGAGGAAAGGTGATTTTTACTGTTAATGGCCAAGAATTTCCTTAAAACTGTAATACATAAGAATACATGTGTTCAGAAAGTGATCTTACTGTTCTTGGCTCCTAGTTAGTTTTGGACAAGAGGGGGGCTTTCAGGAAATCAAACAGAGAAAGAAAATTGTCTTCAGAGGTGTTTATTCTCAGTTCTCTTTTTGTGGATGTTCCTGAGGTTGGTTACATTCTGTAACTGAAGCTCACAGCTTCTGCTGTGAAACCCTTCCTTCTAGTTTACTCCCATTCTCTCTCTTCTTTTGCCTTAAACCACTCTTTCCACTCACTCTTCTAATTGATGATTATTCTACAAAATAAATGACATATATAATTCAAAATGAGGAACATAAAAACACAAAGTCTTTTCCAGATTAAAGGGATATATGCATTGAATATGTGTTGATGTTAGAAGATAGATTTAGACATAGACATAGATCAAGATAACGTAATGATAGAAAAGATGTTATTGGGAAATAAGAAAACATTTACATAAAATATGAAGAGTATATAATTCTGCTACTCAATTTTATTTACTTTGTTATTCTTTGATGTTTTTGTCTATTGCTACTAGTTTTTGCATTACACAAGTATAGGTTATAGTTCAAGTTTTGTTTAATTTTACTGTTTTTCTGTCATACTTACACATAGTTACACAGTGCAACTTTGAATAATATGGAAATCCTTCCATCTAATTTGTGGCATCTACTTTGAATTCTTTTCTATCATATCGATATCATTCACCCTGAATTTTGGAGGGGGATGGTGCTATAATTACTGGAAAATTTGCCTCCGTTCTGAAATCATCAAAATAGAGCAACAATTTTACCATTGCCTTCTGGTCCAAAAACTTGCATGATATTTTCTTATCATTTTATTCAGGATTCAGAGTATGTGCACTCTGCTTCAAATCTACTGCCTGAAAACAAGTCTTCTATGTTTTATTTATTACAAATTACGTAAATAATATGGATGTTCAGAGGCTAATATGGCACAATACTACTTACATTGCCATGTCTATATGTGCAAATCTGTACTTCATTTTATTATAATATTAATTGTTTTGTGCACATTAGACAAGAAAAATACAAAGGTAATGAAGCCAAACATATTTTTTATTATAATGACATTTAAAACATTCATCTATTCTTCATCCAAAACAATGAAATGGGTGTGAAATTAAACAATTAAAACAAATAAATGAGAGTGAGTTTGTCACAAAGGCAAAAAAAAAAAAAAAAGAGAGAGAGAGAGAAAAGAAGCTACAACAGAGGGGAAATATCAAGTAAAGTAGCTTGTAAAAGAGAGTACATACAAAAAGTGATTAGAATTCCACATTTGCTCTCCACCTCAGGTGTGGATAAACTATTCCTTTCCTGACAGTAGTCAAGTGGGGAGATCATAGACATTGAAGCATCAAACTGGAGACAAAAGGCACTGTAAAGAAGGAGGTGGGTACAGGAGATAAACTTTTAAAAGTGTATTCAGTGAATACAGGTATTATATATGTGATTCCTTGTAAAATCCCTTAAAAATATCTACATCCCTAATCAATGTAGTTCAGTTGTCCATAAGTGCAGTTGTACAAATTACACTTGCATTAAACTTTTTCATCTTAATTAAGACCTTAAACCTTAGATTCACCATGTGCTTGTGAAAGTCTCTAATTTAAAGACAGAGACCAAAGAAAAAAGTAATATTGGTGAACAAGGAAACCCAGAGGAAATAAGTATTTCAGAAAAAAACAAAACAAAACAAAAAAAACAACTAAAAGCCCATAGTAAAAGATCACAAAAGAAAACATAAAAAAAAAAAGGCAATCCTTCAAATAAGTAATGGTAAAAGCATACCTCAGAAAAGTAGAGGGGATTCTTATTATGTGAAAATTCTATATCAGAAATAAAATTGTGCTATGGAAATGTTGGAAGATGAGGTGGGAAACATTCATAAAGTATAAGCCACACAATACAGAAATTGAAAACTGGAGAGAAATGTTGAAAAATATCATTGACAGGAATCTAGTTTAATAAAATTACAGTGGGTGGATGTGGCTCAAGTGGTTGGGCATCCATCTCCCATATGGAGGGACCTGGGTTTGATCCCTGGGACCCCCCAGTAAAATAAATAAAAAAAATAAAATAAAGTTATAGAAAAAGGAAAGAGATATTAAAGGGAAGCATATTCTTAAAATGAAATGAAATGAAAATCATTCTTCAGAATTATGCAAATGCAATTTTAAAAAGATGAAGAGAAAAAACAAAACTGTAAGTTAAAACCAGAAATAAAAATATTTTACCATGCTATATTCTTGTAAAATTCCAAAACACTATTAATAGACTCTACTAATGTCATCAAGTGACAAGGAGAAACAAAAATGGAAACAGAACTAATGGTGAATTGTAGTGGGATGAGACTAGCACATGTAACTGAACTGGGGTTGAGAATGTGGAGAAATACAAAATCTTAGGAAAACCAATTTCCTACTTAATTTCTTCACACAATCAATGCATCAATCTATAAGAGGGTAGAGCTTTTACAGGTCTGGAATGTGTGTTTGCTTGTTTATTGTTTGGGGGCTAAAAATGTAACATAATGTTTGTCATAGAGTTGTAGATTTGAAGCTCATTTCTTTCAAAAATGTAAGCTCAAATCTGAACAAATGGTTAAACCCACGATCATATGGTTAGCATAATAAAAAGGAGGCATTGTTAAAACAAAAACAAATATTTTAGGTTTTACAATAAAAAATATACTCAGAAAATGTACTCTTCTCTACTTATACCAGTAACTCTTTAGTCCAAGCCCATCAGCCCCACAACCTCACAATAGGGCCTGCCTAAAGAGTCTATTTTTGTCAGAGTGGCCAATTTCAAATATAAATAAGAACTTATCAGTCCTATACTCAAATAATCCTTAGTTGTCCTCTAATTCACAGAACAATTTAAAAATATTTTCCATGAACAGCAGTGTCCATTGATGTAATTTTTTCACTTCCTCTCTCACTCATCATTATGTCTGTCCATACAGTGCAAGCCACTGACAGAATAAAAAGCATAATACACTGATTCACTAATTAATAAGAATACTGGCTGATGCTAATTAAGAAAGACAATGATAGCCTATTTTCCCTTTGAAATCAGCAGTTCGACAAATTGTCATTCTTGGGCAATGATCAAGCTCATGGGAGAGCAGCAACAGATGTAAAGTTGTCAAGCTCTTTAGCTCTCTATGTCTGCCAACATAGATAGCGATGAAGCCAGACAATGTAGGCATCATATGAATTTTCAGGGAAATCAACAGATTCTATAATCTCTATTAAAATGAATGTTTGCAATATTGTTCTGTCCTTGTGGTCAGCTGTAGTTACACTAGTCCTCAATCTCAGAAGACAGTTGGAAGCTTCCTGAAAATGTACTGAAAGAATTCTACTAAGTCATCATTTTTAGAAAAAAAATTGCTTTATGTTTAAAAGTAAACTGAGAAATAAAGCATTTAAAAAACTATTTATTTAACCAATAGCGAAAATAATAAACTATAAACGGATCATGTTCAAATCATATTACCTCGTGTGCTAATTTTTCAATGTAACATTGCCACATTTTCCTTAGGATAAATGAAATGGAAGAACATATAACATTTGTGTTCCTCTATTTAGGTGTTCCAAAAACAGTTATGATTTATAATACTGTTGGCATATTTACAATATCATGGTTCAGAAATGCATATAATGAGTAAGGATTGTTTCACTTAGCTTAAAAAGCCAAATGAAATGTTAAATGAAATCGCAATTAATAACAGCTATACGAAAAGTAATAAAGTAAGAAATTTAAAATTAATTATGTAAAATGTTTAATTAACATACTATATTCTCAGAACTAAAATATTTTGCAGGTAATTGTATCAGGCAGAATTATCAAGAAACATGTCTTGAGGTAATTTTTCCTATTTTATTTCCTTTCACACTAAATGACAATGACAAGTATGGATAAGTTAGAAATATGTCTATGTATGGCCATGAACATTTTTTGACTTTTTATGATAAATAATTCACAAAATTTTCTAACAAGAATAGCAGCAGAGATATCAAATAAAATTTTATCAATTTAAACATTTTTTAAAATCATTCAGCAAATGTTTTCCTATTTGACTGGAACACATCACAATTATTATTGTTTTTTCTGTTTAATACAATATATGATTGTTTTTCCTCTTATAAATTGGAGAATAATAAATTATAGAAATTAAATGACATATAATTTAAATTCATTGTTATCCAAAATCCAATGGCCAACTTTTACTCTGTGATCTGTCCACCATCCGCCACCATTGGGAGAGGATGAGCATAACATTTAAAAGAGGGGTTAAAGGGAAGAGTGTGGGAGTTTGAAGTGTAAAGTATGTTTCTTAAATATTAACTACATTTATAGGAAGGTTAAAGAGTAATATCTCTACAAATAGAAGGCATCAACCTGCCACTGAAAAAGGCATCTCCAACTGCAGTATTTCTTCACCCTGACACTAGCTGAATTTAGCACCAAAACTTTTTCATAACCTCCTTCCCTGCCATATAAACTGTATTAAACTTATGGGAGGGATAGAAGAACATGAGGATGCGAAAGTGGTAATATGACAGACATGAAAATTGTTATAAAATCTTTGAAATATTTCAGATGTGCAGTAGATAATGCCTTGTATTTTAATAGTGGAGGAGTTAATAGAATAAAGGAAAAAAGAGTTTGTGGGAAAAACAAAATGATTTAACATATTAGATGTTTAGAATGCCAATGAGAGGAAATTTTAAAGTGTAAATAATATGGTGAATATGAGGCCTATAATCTCAGCTCATATATTTGATACCTATTGTAACCATGTTATGCAGCCTATGGAAATCTAACTATAAGACTATAAATGAAAAATAATGGGTATACCAAAGGAGAATAAAAAGCTATCCATTAGCTAAATTCTGTATTAAAATTTTGAACTTAGTGAACAGCTCTAAATTGAATGTTCCCTAGAGACAAGTAAGCTAAAGATTACTTTTTTCCTCAGAATTATATATTTTTCAAATTCTAAGAAGCTCTATAGAAATTAAAGTTGTATTTATCACATGGCAGGATGTAGGTACATCAAACTTAAGGGACCATTTGCATTATTTAATTGGTTATTTTTGTTTTCTCTAGAGGGTTGCAAGGTTATGCAAAATTAGGAAGAAAGTATTCAGTCAGTCAGCATCTTTCACAGAATATATTTGAACAAAATTATAATAGCAGATATGTGTAACCCAAAATTAAATTGGTTAAATAAAACTAAATTAACCAGGAAATGAATAATGACCACACAGTGAAGAAGATCTAGATTGAAGTAATCATTTAGTAATTTGATTGTGACATTACAATATTGAGAGACTTGATTTTATTGATGTTATAGTCTTCTGTCTTTTTATTTATTTTTTATCATATTATGCTTGCAGTATTGGAAAATAAAACAACTGTGACTTAATTTATCATTATGGGATTTTCTACCAATCACAATATGTATATTTTGCATTAAGTACTCTTCCCATTCATTTACTTTTGGGCCCTGATGGGAAATGGCCTCATTACTATGATCACAACTTTGGACCAGCATCTCCACACACCCATGTGCTTCTTCCTGAAGAATTAATCTTTCCTGGATTTCTGCTTCATTTCAAGTACAATCTCCATTCCATTGTCAACTACTTGACCCACAACAAATCCATCTCTTTCCTTGGCTTTGTCATCCAACTTTTTCTTGTGGTTTCATTTTCAGCTGCAGAGTTGTTCCTCCTTATGTGCATGTCCTTTGACAACTATACTGCCCTCTGCTATCCTCTGCACAATGAAGACATCATGAACATGGGCACATGCATTCAGGTCTTAGCTGTGTCTTGGCTGGGTGGGTCCCTGACTGCTGTGATGCACACAGCTGATACCTTCTATTTATCCTTCTGTGTGTCCATCAGTTCTTTTGTGACATCCTCATTTATTATCCATTTCTTCAGAAAATTTAATGAGAGAAATTTTGCCCATCCTTATTGCTGTGGCCTTGGGTTTCTACTATTTTATTTTCATTGTCATTTCCTATGTTGACATTTTCTCCTCTGGCAAGAAGATTCTATCAATAGAAGGCCAGTCAAAAGCCCACTCCACTTGCTTCCCACACCCGGGGATCATTGTGTTATTTCTCTCTACTCTTTGATTGCACATCTAAAGCCAACTTCAAGGTCCCTTTCTATTTCTGATCTTGTAATTTCTATATTTTATTCTATGGTACCACCAACCTTGAATCCCATCATATACTGCCTCAGAAACAAGGCCATGAAGATGGCTCTGGGCATGTTGTTAGAGGGAATGCTCATCAAAAAGTAATGTGTGGGAGAGAGTGTGGTCTATGATGTGAACTGTGGTCTATGCTTAGTGGCAAAGCCCCAAGATGTGTATGTCCATTGCAGGTGATGTGCCACACTAATGAAAGATGTTTATGTAAGATGTTATGGGAGGTATGGGAGGTGGAGGTCATGGGAATCCCTGTAATTTTTGTGTAGAATTTATGTAATCTAAGCATCTTTTAAAATACATATGGAAAAGAAGTAGTGGATATCCATCTTTTCTTTAAAATGCTGATATAATTTACAAATATACACCTATAATTTATTCAGTTTTCTTTTAAAGTGTCAGTGATGGGGGGATGCATGGGGAGGGTCTCACTTGGGGCATGACCCAAGGCATATGAATATGTTCAAGTGCTCATGAGGCATTGTCTCTGTAGGTGGAGATCCACAAAATAACCTAAAGAATAATGAATTCCCATCCTAGGGAGTTCTGCTACTTTCTCTAATATGAGAGCAAGAATCCCTCAACTACAAAGGCACTGCCTACTGAAGGAAGACAGACCATTATGGCTAGACTTTGACATTGATAACTGTACTTATGAACCTTTTCTTTTGAAATTGAAACTTAGCCTAGTATTATATTTTGCCTAAGAGTTACCTCCTGAATGTCTCCTTGTTGCTCAAATGTGGCCTCTTTCTAAGCAAAACTCAATATGTAAACAGATTTCCTTGCTCCCCTGCATGGGCCATGACTCCCAGGGATGAGCCTTCCTGGCACTGAGGAATTATTAACAAGCACAACTAACAATTCATATGGAAAAAAGACCTTGCCGCAAAGGGGGAAATGGTAAATACAAATGAGTTTTTATGACTAAGAAATTTCAAAGTGAGTAGGGAAGCCATTCCAGAGGTTGCACTTATGCACATCTCAGCAGGATCTCATATCAGTAAACAGTGCCTCAAATAGCAGGGCTTCTGAGGGCTCTAGAGACAATCAGACACTATAGGCAGGGCAGAAAGTTCAGGAATTTGGCACCCTGTGAGTTGGCTGTACTTTAGAATTTATGCTTTCCAATGTAACAGAGTTAGACTCATTTATAGTTTCCCTAATCATTGCTCTCCTACCCCTTTTATTTGTATTGGTAAATACTTGTCCCAGAGACTTAAATCTTTTGTCTGTCCATGTGCCTGTTGAGCCCTGTATCTCAGCAAATTAGCAACCCCTACTCTCCAGTCCATTGTCTCACCTAGGACAACTAACAATGAGATGATGATGAACAACATCCATCCCAAAGAACAGAGAGAGTCTGCTACTGCAAGCAAGATAGTTTCATCCATCTGCCTAATGGGATCTAAGCCCCCTCTCACTTAGAAGAAAAGTGGTCATTACCATCTCCAAATCTTCAAGATTGGGGAATGAACTTATTATTATTCTACTATAGCCTTCTTATAATTCTAGCAAGGAAGAACTTCTACCATTGATATAAAGTCAGTGGCCACCTGAGGTTCTAAGGTGATGGAGAGGGTAGAATAGGTGTAATATGGGGCATTTTGGGGACATTGGAATTGTCCTACATGACATTGCAATATTGGATACAGGCCATTATATATTTTGTCACAACCTACAAAATTGTGCGGGACAGAGGGTAAACTATAATGTGAACTATAGTACATGATCAGTAACAATGTTTCCATAAGTGTTTATCAATAGTAACAAAGTTACCACACTAAAGAAGGGTGTTGTTAATCTGGGAAAGTGTGGGAGGAGGAGGGAGGGGGGCATACGGGAATACCTTATATTTTTTTATTTAACAGTTATGTAATCCAAAGTTTCTCTTAAAATAAAAAAAAATTAAAAAAAGAAACACATTTGTTTTCTACAGAAAGCACCACTACATATTACTACCATTTACCAAAACAAAACAAAACAATACTAACAAGTAAAAAAACTACCCCATGCTTCTATTTTCATATTATCTCAGTAATTCAAAAATACCCAAACACTGTAGAATCCTTTGACACATATTTATTCCCTGTGATAGTTGTCTCATTTATAGATCATTGTGGTGGATAAGTTCCTTCAGAATTAAAAGTAGTAATCTTCCTCTCCCCATTCTACTTCTGTGACACTGACTTTCCTTTAATATATTCATTTAGAATTTTCAGTGAACGGGAAAAGGAAAATGAGTGTTAAATATGTTTTACCAGAGAAAGCAGAATCTGAGGGAATAGAAAAACTATGATATAAGCATCATAAATAAATGAATATTAATTTGGATGGTGCTTTAATTGTATCCCAGAATCCTTGATATCCTAAAAGCCCATATTTATAAATAAAAATATTTATAAGTATATGAATTATTAAACAATATATTTACTATTTAAATAAAACAACTCATAGTTTTACTTTCATTTTTACTAAACTTGAGCTTTATCGTTAATCATCAAAATTTTGTATTGATGGCTGATGATTTGCTTTCTACTAGATATCTCATGACTTTCTCAATTATTCTTCTACTATTTTATGGATGTTTTATTGTTGTTATATACGAAATATTTCAACGAAATAAGCAGGAAAATGTATGTAAATGTTTATTTACCTGAAACATTTGTACTGTAAATTATAAAGTTCTCATTTACTGTTTATGAAACATAATGAAATATTCCTCCAGATTATTATATACTATTTAATATATTTTAGATTCACAAAAGTATTTTAAATTTTATGCATATACAATTTTCACAAGATAAAGTTTAGTTAGATTCTGTAATTATATTCCAATTTTCATGAGGAAGTTTAACACATAACAACATAACTTAGGGAGTACTGTTATTTATTATTTGTTTACTATGCCGAAGAACAGATAATTTTTACTGTCTATTATTCTGTAGTGTAAATCATCTTTTTATATATTCTGGTAGCTTATCTGTAATATCATAAAATGTATGGTTAATATGAGGAGGTTTGTAAATGTTATAGATGCTAACATCTACTACATAAAAATATCATCCATCTCTAGTTATCCCTTTAATTAATATTTTTTAAAATTCTTACTTAACACAACTTCCAAGAATTATGTAATTAAATTCAGCAAATTGTTTCCCTGTGATTTTTTTATTACAAAAAATTGATGATGTTTATAATCCATTATATTCAATTCACATTATTTTACATCCTTTTAATTTTATAAACTAATATGTGAATATGTATAATGAGATAAAAAATATTTTGAGATTTTTTTCAGAAATTACTTAAAGAAAAGCAGGAAATATTTTCTTGAATTCTGAGAAACATTCTCCAATGTTATCCTCATTACAATGTATTAATATAAACAACAAATTCAATTTTTTAATTAAAAAGTGATACCATAATAAATTATGAATTATTTCATATCACATAGGGCTTATCAGTGATGGAGTGAGAAGTTGGCCTTAGCTTAACCATTTTCTGTTTTCTTTTAATTCTTTCTCCTAAACAATTTTCTGAGAATACAATTTCAAGACTCAGTATGATATTCAAATTTGTAAGGATTGTCACTTATTGTTAAGCCTGTAATTTTACTATGGTATATTAGGTGAAAATACTCACAATCTGTTAATGTTTTTTTTTTT
>JAQZBX010111714.1:0-10255 GCA_029593785.1 Cabassous unicinctus
ACCCGGGCAGGCGCTCACAGGCTACACCGACTGGACTTCATCTTTTTTTAATTCTCTTTCTCCTCCCTTTCCTCTTCTCTCCTCCCTCTCCTCCTCTCTCGGTTTTCCCGTCCTTTTTCTGATCCAAACTTCTGGGAAACTTTTTTTTTTTTTTCTAAATTCTTCCCTTCTCGAGGAGCTGGGGGCAGGCGGTGCGCTCCGGTCCGAGGGGCGAGGGAAAGGGAGGGGGGAGGAAGAGAAAGACGGAGGGGAAAAAAAGCCAGCCCCCGACCAATGACGAGGAGGGAACAGGAGAAACCCTGAGAGCGCGGGCCAATGAGAGGAGAGGAGAGACTGAGGCTCGGGCCAAGGCTCTGCGCAGGGTCGTCCCCGGGATGCTCCCGGGCCGACTTTAACCCCTGGCTTCCCAGTTCCCAATGGGTTTCTCGTGTGTGTGTGTGTGTGTGTGTGTGTGTGTGTGTGATGTGTGTAGGGAACTGAGAGTCAAGGGCCGATCCGAGCTGTTACAAACTCCTGCAAATCCCAAATCCGTACCTTTTCCTCCCAAATCTGTTGTGTCTCACAGGCGTCGCAAGCCTGGAGTCATTGGAGTCATTTGTATGCAGATCTGGAATTGGGAGACTCTGGCAAAATGTTAAACTGTCCAAAAATATCAGAAAATGACGGATAATCTTATGGCTACCCCTAGGTACTTTTAGGTCTGCTGGCTCCCCGCGGATGTCCCCGCCCAGGTTCTTTCTGAACATTTTCTAGCAACTACTGTTATTAGCAAAACGAAACAAACAAAACAAAAATGCCCTGTTACTATCCAAAGCCATTTAATGAAAAGTCCAAAGGTCACTTTCTCTCCAGCTCTGCCTTTAGACCTGGTGGAGGAAGAGACACAGGCACCCTCGGAGCAAGAGGCCGGCGGTGGAGCTCCGGGCTTAGGGCGCGCTCCGCAGGCCAGTCCCGGCTCGGGGCGCAACCAGCAAATACTCGCCTTTCCAGCAGCTCGGACCCGCGGCTGTGGGCCGCGCTTCACTTCATCAGGGCTCTTGTTCTGGAGATCACACATAGGGACATAGGGCGGGGGTGGCTGGGAGCATTGACTGCGGAGGGGGCACCTTTTCTTCCCTTCAAACCGGGTCACTTCGGGAGCCCTCTGCTCTCCCCACCTCCCTGCTAACCCCTCGGGTTTGTTGTTGGGTTTTTTTTGTTTTTGTTTTTTGTTTGTTTTTTGGTTTGTTTTTTTTAATCTTTCAGAAGAGTGCGTTCATTGGGACTTTCTAAGGAATTTAAAATCCAACACTCCTGGCCACTCTTGTTTCCCACACCCCCTCCCCAGGTCACGCCGCTGGCCGCGGGCCGCAAAAAAAACAGCACGCAGCCTTGCACGGAACAAGCTCAAATCGGCTGAGAAGGTAGTCCTGCCAAGCTGGGAAAACGCCTCGGATTTCGCATATGACGACCTAGCCACAACCTGATCCCCCCACCCGAACGCCCTGGTCGAGATGCTTCTTTCCCCGCACGAAGAAATCGGAAAGAACCCGGCCCGGGGAGCAGACGAGAGACCAAGCGACCAAGCGGCCAAGCGGACAAGGAGCGCCGACAGCCAGGCCTGAGCAGGGTCGGAATCCGCAAGCCTAGGGCAGGGGACGGCCAGGATGTGTCAGAGACCCCGACAATGAGCAACCCGG
This sequence comes from Cabassous unicinctus, assembly GCA_029593785.1. Taxonomy (NCBI): domain Eukaryota; kingdom Metazoa; phylum Chordata; class Mammalia; order Cingulata; family Chlamyphoridae; genus Cabassous; species Cabassous unicinctus. The sequence goes on from JAQZBX010111714.1 coordinate 1,680, forward strand.
GGCGAGAGTGGACAACCAGTCGGGCCTCAAAACGCCACGTTCCCCACCTGAGAGGTGAGAGGGGCTGGAGGATAGTTAACCCTTGATACAGTTGAAAGCGCGCTCCTGTTGAAGGAAACCGCTGAGTTATCCAGAGTGCGCCTCGGACCTCTTCGGTCCAAAAGAGAAGAGCAAAAAGGCCATTTTTCAAATTTGACCCCTGCCAATGCAGAAGGAATAATGGAAAAGCCAGCGGGTGAATGTGATTCCGACAGGCCTGTTCCTCCCGGGCCTTCCCTGAGCCTGCGTCTCAGGCTTGCGAGTCCCGGGGAAGCACGTCCAAGAACCCTAGAGCTGCAAGCCGAGCAGTGGGCGCACTCGGCGTCTCCCGCCGCGCTGCTGGGCGGACTCCGGGAGTCCACGTAGAGAGGCGCAGGGTCTGCCACCTCAGTCGCCACTCGGTTTTTCTAGCAGAAGCCCTCGCCGAAGGTGACCGCGCATTCATGGTTCTCGAGCTTCAACAAGAGATGGAGGCAAGGCAGGCCGGAAGCGCACAGTTACCTTTCCCAGCGGCGCGTACCTCGCTCTTTGCTCCCGACCCCTCTGTCGCCTGGCCCTCGTTCTCTACCCGTGGCTGGACCTGCCGGGACTAGCCCGGGTGCGGGTAGCAGGGGGGGCCAAGCTCTAGACTTCCCCGGCTCTTTCCTCCGCCCCATCGCCTGCATCTCCCTCTGGTAGCCTCGTGCCTTTGCACTCTCCCAGACACCTGGTTTCGTTTGAGAAGTGGATGCACCGTAGGTCACACGCCCTCCCTGGGGCCAGAAAAATTAATCAGAGGACTTTTCGGCTATCCACGCACCTAAATACAGGTCCGGAGGCCTGAACGACGTAGGTGTGTATATACGTGTGCAGGACAGACTCACACAGAGGAGAGAGTATGCCTTCAAGGACATGCATCTGCACCCTATCCGAATACGTTCTCCTCATAAGAGCTTTAAGAGAAGCGAGTTCCTACACCCTCTTCCTTTACTTTCCACAAAGGTTGCTCCCACTCCCATCCCATATATATACATATCCTGAAATTGTGGGTTAGGCCACTAAAACCATTCGGACCCAAATGAAGCCAGGCTGGTTTGGAACACCATGAGAATAGGAGTCTTTCCTTTCAGTAAAGGAGGGAGTCAAGAAAACTTTTTTTTGTCACTCTGTAGGGGTCAATCTAAGTTTTTCCAAGGGGCATGCACTCCTCGGTGTGGCTCCGTGCTAATGAGGAGGGAGGTCTGGAAAAAGATTAAGCAGGGTACTTTAATGTGTGTGACATGTATATAATTGTATACGATTTGGAGTGAGGAGAAAGGGAAGGTTGGGGGAGTAAATGCAAGAATCTGGGAGTGTATTGTGTTTTCCCCTCACTGATTACAACAAAGGGCTTTCAAAGTCTCCTCATATACTTAACTCCCCTAGTTTCTCTCTCCTGTGGAATAAGAATGGGTCCCCAGGATAAAAGGCTAATTTTCAAGGTAATCTCCAGGTTTCCAAGCCACAGGTCCCAATCTTGTGCCCTGGTTGGAGGCTGGAGTCTCCAGCGCTGAGTCCGTTTCAAGTCTATTTCAGGCCTGAAGCTGATTGACAAGGACCAGGCTGATGGCCTCACTCTAGGTTCTGCAAGGCCCAAAGATGAAAAGAAGGTTGTTAAGGGACCTGGGAAGTCAAAGGGGCACTGGGAGGCCTCACTGATCACATTGCAGGGACATATGGGGCAGTGAACTCCCCGGCCTGGCTTTGGCAGTTGGAAAACTGTGAAGGGCAAGGTAACGCAGTGACTGCTCACCTAAAGCTGACCTTGTTCAGATATTTTGATTTCTCAGAGAAACAACAGAACTCTGCAGCATCATAGAACAAGAGTCATAAACACAAACAAGCATTTGGAGAAACGGAGCCTCCACATCCTCCAAATACCTGTGATTGCCTCCAGTTTCCCCAACCCAAATACTGCCCTAAATACCACCGCTAATAATGCCATAATAGCAAGGTGACTCACCAGCGGGTTCTGATTTTGGAGTATTGAGTAGATAATTGCAAACAACGTTAAAAGTAGTTGGGCAGTGGGGCCAGTTAGGCTGCCCCCTATTCACATAGACACTGACATTGTGTGTGAATTACAGCAAATGCTCCTGTCTATGGAGACATAAAACATTATGAGGCAACTGTGGGGTGGGGGAAACTACAGGAAACTCCAAGGCAAGGTAGAGCCTGGAGATCAGGCCCCATTCAATTCCAAACTGTGTAACCTTAGGCAAGTCATTTAACTTTCCCGTGCCTTAGTTTCCCTGTCTGCAAAGTGAAAGAATCCTAAATACTTTACAACTAAATAAAGCAGGTAAGCCCTAATCAGTCGGAGGCTGGACAGAAAAGAAGTTTTATTGCTGTGATGCAATATTGTGGGAATTTTAGGCTGATGCTCCCATTTTTTTTTCCCACTTATTTTTCCAACTGGAGACCCCAATGCCACAAAAGAACATGAAATGGGGCAACATAACCGGCCTGGAGCCCTCCTGAGGGGCTGGAAGGGTGTCCATTTCTGAAAACTCCTGCCCAATGCCAGTTCTGCCCAGGCAGCAGAGGCCCAGTCCCATAACCAGTTCATCTGTGTCTACTTGGGCTTCAGGACTGTCCTGCGTCCTTGACTATTCAACCACACCCCCTAACATTTTTTTAAAAATGAAAGTCCATGGGGGCGAAAGGGTCTTTAATGATGTTTTTTTGTTTTCGCGAAATAAAATCTTTTGTTTTTATTTTAAACCAGCAGCGTGCCCACCTCTCGGTCCTTCCAGATGTTTGCAATAAAATGGCAGGTTTTGCCTTTGGGATTGGAAATAAAATTTAACGGCCTTCACCCTGTAATTATTCTCTTAGCTCGCCCTTCATAAATTTATCTGCTTTCTATCGTTGTTGGGGTAGGAGGAGAGCGAAGGGGGTGGGGGGAGCACGGATTTTATATTTGTGACTATAAAAAAGCGCCACCCGGTTTCCTCGCCTTCGGCCGCCGCGGTGTGGCCGGGAGAGCTGGGCCCGGCGGGCGGCAACATTGCACTATTGTTCGCTGGCCTCGGTCTGCGCAGGAGCCAGTCCCCTCCACAAAGGGGGCCTTGTGTGGCCAGACCCGGAGCGGCCGCGCCCAAGGGACGAGGAAATCCTGTTCCCCGAGGCCCAGCTCGGCTTTCCCTCGGGCGTCTAGTGCAATCCGGCAGCTGGACCTTTGCCTTCAAAGCTGCGCTTGCCACGCCGGGCGCCAGCTCTGTCCCTGCCAGCCTTCGCAGGAAGCGAAACTCCGAACTTGCGCTGAGCCCACTCTGGCATCCGAGTACGAGGGAGGATACCCAGGCGCTACGAAAAGGCAGGCCTGGGTCTCCAGGCAAGGAGTGATCCGGAGAGGCCCTCCGGCCCTTTCTTCCTCATCTAGCTTGAACAGGACTGGAAGGTAGCCTTCCGCACCCTCGGGAGCTCAAGGTTGTTTGGCAACCCAGTGTGCCACAACTCAAAGGCAGACGGTTTTAAGCTTGCACTCGGAAATAAATGTTGAGTACATCAACAACTACCATGTACTTGTATAGGAGGCTTGCACATCCAAGGCTTATGCGCTCTCTGGTCTCTTGAAGCTAAATTCATGTGACCACCCTATAACGTCGACCCCTTCATCTGCACGGTACTACAAGCTGCTCAAGGTCTCCGCTGTGACAAAAGAAGGGTAAAGTGAGCCTTGGGCCGCGCGACCTCGGCTCCTCCCTCCGCCCAGAGCCACCCAGGGAGGGAGCAAGCCTAGAGCTTTCTCCAAAGCGCAGGCCTGAGCATTGAGAAGTGGCGGGGTCAAGCGGGAGCAGCAGGGTTTTGTTTTGTTTTCAAAAGCGCTCAGCCCCCTCCACTCCCTAGCCAGCCCACCTCCGGCCAGAAAGCCAAAGAGCGCATGCCAGACACCACCTAGACAGAGCATTCTTTCGGTTCTTTCCGACTCCCACACCTCCAGGTTTACCCTCTAAATGTAAATGTCTCCCTCTTCCTGCTGAGTTTGCAGGTGCTTGGTGAAGCGAGGTTAAGAGCTCCCTTTGGTTTTTCCACCGGGAGGAAGGATTATCTAACGTTTATGGGGGTAAAGAGGTAGATAAGCATCAGGCCCCATAAGCACCCTGACTCTAGCTGCCTCGAGTCAGGAATCAAGCCAAAGCACGCGGGGGCCGTGGGACATAAAGAGGATACCCCGAGATCCTGGGTTGGGGCGGAAGAAAGCTGACAGAAGTAAGGCAGGGGAGAGGGGCACCTAGAGAGCTGAAGGTGTGGGACATGAGGACCAGCGATTTAAGTCCTTAGGACATGACTGATGGCTTTTTTTCTTTTTCTTTTTTTTTGCCAGTCTTGGATTTCACTTGTCACCAATAAAACTGCCTCTCAGGAGCAAAACGTCCTCGGCAAAACCTCGGGAGTCTGACTGGCCCTGAGTCCTCCCTCGCAAACACTATGTGAATTTTTACAGCTTCCATACGGATCAATCTCCCCCTTTCCAGAAGTGGAAAACGAAGTGTCCGTTATTGGAGCAGGGTGGAAAACAAATCTCCACAATGGACCTGAACACGCAGCTCTCAGGATGGGGCTGGGGAATTCTATACTCCGTGCAGAGTTCGGAATAGCTGCGGTGGGCATACTTATGCTTGCCTCTGCCCTCATACTGGGGGAGGGGGACTGGCGAGAGACGTCAGCTAAACCCTGGGAGGCTTTCCCGGGGAGTTGACCCATAATTCACCTCTTCGATTCTACCTGGGGAAACCGAATCAAAGGAGGCGGAATGAATCCGCAACTCCTGGGTGATAGGCTTCCTGTCCCTGCAGACGCCTAAATTTTCCGGAGTTGGGAGACTACCAACACCGGATAGCGCGTTGCTGAAACAAATGAGCCCTCGAAATAGTTGTTTTATACCCGACGCTCTTTCAGAGAGGAGACACACATGTGCATGTCTGTGAAAAGAAGGTCATAGCTGCTGGGAAAGAGGTGGGGGGCGCGCACTTCCGCCGCTGGACCGGCTCAAACAGCTGCAGGAGACATTGCACTCTGGCCCACAGCCAAGTACTCTGGAACGCCAGGGGCAAGAAAACTTATCTATCCCTAACCAGGAGAAATATTCATTTAATTCACAGACTTTCCAGGACCTGCTGGAACAACCAACAAACCCAAGCCAGTGAAGATGCTTCCAGAGAGGAACAAACCTTGATTCCACATTCCCTATTTCTCAATGGTGTCTTTGGCACCTGGAACCCAGGAGGCTTTGGGACTCTGAGGGGACACAGGGTGGCACTGGAGTAGGCTCAGAACTGCACTGACACCCCACCTCCATTATCATTGTCTTTGTTATCTTGTCTCTTTCTGGGCTATACCCCTTGTGAGCTAATATTTATTGAGCCTTCACTTTGTGCCAGGCCATGAGCTAAATGCTTTGCATGGACTCATTTATTCCACCCACTTTAAGTCCGATGAACCAAAAACTAGTGTTACCAGCTCCATTTAACAAATGAGAAAACAGAGGTAAATTAGGTAACTTGCTTGGCAGGAGTCCCACAGCTTTTAAAGCAGGTAATCTCATCCTAGAACGAGAATTCTTAACCCCTTTACTCCCAGCCTCTCTCCGTGAAGAGGCACATACATGTGACTTGCACATTTAGGTTCCCTCTGACTGCAGGTAACCCAGTCAAGGGGGAGGGGCTGGTGTCACTTATGGAATTGTCATATATCTAGGCCAACACACACGAGGCCTTCCCAGCTTGAGCAAAGCATCCTTGGGGTCAAGGGAATAAAGAACAGGAGTTCCCATCCCCTCTTTCCCAGGGGGAGTGATGGCCTGGGACTGAGCAGAATAAAGAGCACCAGTTGCAGTAATTGCTTCTGGGAAGGGAACCCAGGACGACTTCCCCAGGCGGGACTGGGTCACCAAGGATCAGGCAGCCAAGCTCTCCTTTGGCTTCCCGGGCGCCAGCTTCAGGCAGCCTCTCTGCAGACTCGCAGATCTTCCCCTGGTGGTGCCCAGGTAGAGTCAGTCAGAGTTGCTTTGCCTTAGAAACGTCCGCTTTCCAGGCTCGCTGCATAGCGCTGATCCTTCATTGGCTCAATCCCCAAACTGTCTATTTTATGAAGACTTTTTCCAGCTCACTCTCTCCTGCAGTAATCTTTTTCCTGACTGAGCGATTAGAGAGATGGGAATGAGGAGAAAGGCAGAAGTCCTCTACTACCCAAAGAGTGGAAGCACCTGGCCATTTCCAGTGGAAATTGTCGGTGCAGTCTTTGACTTTAGTCGTCGGTGCAGACTGTCCGCTCTCAGACTGGGAGCTTCCTAAGGACAGGGCTTGTTAATCTGCCATAAGAGCCATTTCTCTAAATCCATGACCACCAGCTAGATGCTGCTCCCTACAGTGGACCTTCAAATGTTTTCAAACTAAATCCCATCCCCACCCCCATCCCACCCCCACATACTCAACAGGGCTCAACTTCCAGCTCCTCTGCATATTTTAATCGTCATTCCTATAGTTTAGATCTGCTTCAAAGGCAAATAAGGAACGGTTCCGAGTAGTTATTGACATCATTCTTTTATTTCTTAGAGTAATTGAGGACTTGGAAATCAGGGTCGATGCAGGAGAAGGGATCGGACAGGGAAATGCTAGGTCCTTGGGAGCCGAACTCCGGAATTCGGAAGAAAAACTTTGGCTTGAGGAATGAAACTTTTTGCTTAATTTGGCGGGAAAGTGGAGTAAGACAGAGGCCCCTGGTGCCCAAGGCCGGCCCGGGTGTCCAGGGAGAGCCCCGGGTGAAGCCAGACCAGTCCCAGGAAGCATAGATGGGCTCTCACCCCTAATAAGGCACATGGTGGCAATGATGTGGCAAAGTCCCACACCCATCTCTGAGGCGGCTCAAGTGAGGGGGACAGGTTTGGTCTTGTTTGTGGCGCCTGGGTGACTGTAGTCACCGCCCTAGCCAAGGCCGCAGGCTTGGCTCTCCCAGGACCCCCAGCGAAGACTTTGTGCTGTGCTGGTCTGGGGAACCCGAGCTGCGGGTGTGAAGGGAACTGTGGGGAGAACTGAGCCAGACCCTGGAATGTTCCCGGGTGCTGGCCCCAACCGGACGCTTCCTGCGTGACCCAGGAGGTGATGGAAGAGGCTCATGAAATGCAAGAAGACTTCTCCTCCCTCTTTTTCCAGTTTCCTGATTTTGGGTTTCTCAGCGGAATGTTGGCAGCCTCTACTTTTGGGTTATTTTTTTCCTCCCACTGATGGCAAACCCAGTCTCACTGGCGGACTTGCTCTGTGCAAACCCTCCTTTAAAACTTCTGTCAGGGCAGTGAAGGTTGCCTGTGTTCTGTAGGGTGGGAATCGCCCCAAGGGTGAGCACCGCTGCTCCTCAACTTCTTTCCCACCCTCACTAGTAACTGCTGCGGATGACTGCACCAACGGGCAACGTCCCTTGATGCCACAGATACATTTTTCCAGCCAACCAGCTGGCTGTGCCCCTTCTCCAACCATCCCAGGACTCCTTTTTGCCATCTTTCCATGGATTTTTCCTGAGTTTTTACATTATGACTGAAAACCAAGCTTGCATGTATCTAGGTTGGGGCAGACTGGAGAGGGATGTGAGGTGGGAAGTGTTAGGCAAAGAAGGAGAAATGTAGGCAGAGAGAGGAACCATAGAGCTCTGCCTGGGCTGTGGCTCTTGGGAGGCCCTTGAGGGCTCTAACACTAGCCAGCTTCTGTTTTGCTCTCAGTTTCCTCCTGCTGTCTCTCCAGGCTCTCTCTGGGTTCTGTGTGGGCAGGTCATTTGGAGCCTCCTTGCAGCCTGAGAAACATGGCCATTTAGGATTGACAAAGGCTGGAGAAAGTAAAAGCCAGAGAAGTACAAGAGAGAAAGGAAATATGGAAGAAAAAGACAGAAGGAAGAAAGAAGAAGAAAAAAAAAGAGCAAGAAAGGAGGGAAAGGTGGGAAAGAGAAAGAAGCCTGGACTGCAGCTCAACTTCTGAAACCCCTGCTCTACCCTTGGTCTGGACATACAATCGGTGCCCCCCACGTTGTCCAGTCTTCCCCAGCAGCTCAACACTAGCAGGACTGCCTTCAGTCAGGACAAGGGGGTGGGAGGGAGACGGGCGGGAGACCTGGGATCACGTCTTTCAAGAAAGTATGTCACTCACAGTGGAGTCCCCAGTTGGCCCCCAGCCCGGAGTTTGAAGCCCTAGCCTGGCTAAGAAGCTCTTCGCACAAATCCGACTCCTGAAGACACCAGAGTGGCCTGGCGGGCCCAGCGTGAAGACTCAAGGGCAGGTTCCTGGTGGATACAGTCCTCCCACACAGCCTAGAATTAGGCTCATTGGGCTTGTAGGACAGGGATTGCGCAGGACTCCCTGTGCCTGGGCCTGGGCCTCTCTTTCCTTTCCAGACAGAGAAGAGGAAAAGGCATAGTTTTGGGGAGAGGGCCGGGAGAAAGGACTGAGGACCCCGGGGAATAAGAGACCCCCAAGCAGGCTCAAGGTCACTGGGAGTTTGACCAGTTCTGCCTAGACAGAGGAGGGAGG
>JAQZBX010111715.1:0-10259 GCA_029593785.1 Cabassous unicinctus
TTTCTTTTTTTTTTCTCTCCCCGCCCCTCATTGTTTGCACTTGCTATCTGCTCTTTGTGTGCTTGTCTTCTTTTTAGGAGGCACCGGGAACCGAACCCGGGACCTCCCATGTGGGAGGGAGGCGCCCAATGGCTTGAGCCACCTCAGCTCCCTGCTTGTTGTGTCTCTAATTGTGTTTCCTCGTTGTGTCTCTTTGTTCCATGACCTCATTGCGTCAGCTCACCATCTTGCTCGTCTTCTTTAGGAGGCACCGGGAACCAAACCCGGGACCCCCTGTGTAGTAGGCAGGTGCCCAACTGCTTGAACCAATTCTGCTTCCCTAACTATATGTTTTTTTTTTTTTTAAGATTTATTTATTTATTTCTCCCCACCCCCTCATTGTTTACACTTGCTGTGTGCTGTGTCTTTAGGAGGCACCAGGAACTGAACCTGGGACCTCCGATGTAGGAGGGAGGCACCTAAACACTTGAGCCACCTCTGTTCCCTGCTTTGCTGTATCTCTCATTATGTTTTTTCTTCTTGTGTCTCTTGTTGCATCAGCTTGCTGTGTCAGCTTGCCATGCCTGCCTGTCGTGTCAGCTCATTGTCTTGCTCATTTTCTTTAGGAGGCACCAGGAACCTCTGCTCCCTGCTTTGTTGTGTCTCTCATTATGTTTTTCTTCTTTTGTCTCTTGTTGCATCATCTTACTGTATCAGCTTGCCACACCTGTCCATCACGCCAGCTCGCTGTCTTCTTTAGGAGGCACTGGGAACTGAACTACGGACCTCCCGTGTGGTAGGCGGGAGCTCAGTCGCCTGAGCCACACCCGCTTCCCACTGTATGTTTTTGTTTTTTTGTTTTTTTTGTACATAATCTTTATTTTTTTCATAAATGGGTACTAAATTTTATCAATGTTTTTTTTTTTCTACTTCCACTGTATGTTTTGAAGATGGTCCTATATTGGTACAAATGAATGGTTTTCTTTCATTTTTCACAGCTGCCTAATATTCCATTCTGTAATACACAAACTCTACCAAACAATCCTCTATTGGTGGATGTGTTGGTTATTTCTAATGTTTTGCTCAATGATTTATGTCCACGAATGTTCATTATGTACATCTTTATAATTGAGTTATAATTAATCTACAATAAAAACACACTGGTCTTAGGCATTCAATTTGATGAGTTTTAACAATTCTATACACCCGTGTAAATACCACTGAAAATAATACAGGGAATATTTTCATCACCCTAGAAAATTCCCTCACGTTCCACTCAATTCCAGAACCTCCCTACCCCCAGGCAACCACCTTGTGATTTCTATCACCAAAGACTAGGTTGACCTGTCATTTGGGGCTCATGTAAAATCTTTTGTATCTGGCTTCTTTTACTCAACAGAATGCATTTGAGATTCATTCACGTGATTGCATGTATTAGCAATATCTTCCTTTTCATCACTGAATGGTACGGTTGTAAGTGTATATTTGTTTGTCTCCTATTGTTGTACATTTGAGCTATTTTCAGTTTAGAGCAATTACAGATAAACCAACTACGTACATTCACACACAAGCCTTTTTATGAGCATACATTTCCCTTTCCCTTAGGAAAATACCTAGGAGTGAAATTGCTAGTTCATGTGATAAAGGAATGATCAATTTTATAAAACAACAACAACAACAGAAAACTATCCAACAGTTTCCCAAAGTGGTTGTACCATTTTGATTCCCACCAATGATATACGAGAGTTCCAGTAGCTCTATGTCCTCCACCAACATTTGATGCTGTCAGTCTTTTTTTTTTTTCTATAATTTTTTAAATTAATGAAGTTACAAGCTTACTGCCCGTCTTTTTTATTTTAGTCATTCTAAGGGCATCTGTATACATTTTCGTATGTCAGAAATAGCTCTGAATTAAACAAGTGAAAATTACAAACAAAACTCGCCCCTGCACAATTAAAGTTTTGGGAAATGCTGCGAACTCCGCCCACTCTGAGAGCCTTCCAGAACCCGGAAGAGACTCTGGGATGTTCCGCAAAAGCTATTGATTAACCCAGTCTTCCTCAACTTTTGTTTGATCACAGAATCGTTTGGCAGTTGTGTTTCACACTTCAACACATGGGTGGAAGCTGTGGTGGGAATTTTATTGTTGATTCCGAATGAGTTTTCCTTTGAAATATGCAATCGTTTTGGGGAGATGTGGTGGCATGATGTCAAGGGCACTGAAAAGGCTTCCTGCCCCCCCAAAGACTTACACTACTTATTTACAAAATGTCTTCAGTGGAGAGTCGAAAGCCTTTTCACTATTTTGAAAACAAGATTTCAGATACCAATGCCCCTGGGAGGGGATTAGGTGGTTTAAACCCATGTTAAGGTGTAAGTGACTATAATGCCGGATCATTCTTTAAGCAGGTTTTGATAAGAGAACGAAGCTCCTGGGAGTAATAAATGGGGGTGGGGAGAGAAGTCCAGAAGTCAAACTTCACCTACTTTATCAACCTGCTTGGAGATCAGCCTGGAAAAGTGCCTGCTGTGCAACGCTGAATAAATATTATGACTGGGATCACTAAAATCCAAGCCAAACCAAACACCCTCCTAAAAATCCTACAAAGAGCAGTTGGGAAGGGAAATAAGTTCATTATAGGAGCCATCAGAGTGGGCAATGATCCTAACCCAGGGCCTCCCCCTCAGCACTGCTGACATCAGGGCCAGATCATTCTCTGGGGTAGGGGTCGTCCTGGGCACGGTAGGGTGTTGAGCAGCATCCCTGGGCTCTCCCCCCACACGATGCCAACTGCACCCCACGCCCCGAGCTGTGACTATCTCAAATGTCTCTAGATATTGCCCAGTATCCCCTAAAAGAACTACATCGGGCTGGTACGTTGTAGGTCCTCGTTAAACTTTTGTTGCAGGAATAATTGACAACTGGTCCACCATTTTTTTTCAGTGACTGCTGTCATCCCTGTGTCTAGCTCTGCGCCTGATGCATCCGAGAGTCAGGTGAGTCGCCTGTTTGCGAAGTTCCCAGTGGCTTCCTGTCATATTTAGGATAGATCCAGTGTCCTTGCCGTGGTCGACCAACCCCTGCACAGCCTACCCCATCCCCTCCCTGCCCTCCCCTCTTCCAACATGCCAGGCCTGGCCTGCCTCAGGACCTTTGCACATGCTGTTTCTGCTTCCCAGAACACTCTTCCCCTAGAGCTCCTCATGGCTGGCTCTTGCTCATTATTCAGGACTGTCCTGAAATGCCACTTTCTAAAGGGGGCCTCTTCCAGGAAGAAGGAAACGGCAAGTGCAAAGGTCCTGAGGCAGAAACTAGTTTGGCTCAATCGGGATCTGTGGAATAAACAGCCAACAGAGGATCTTAGAAGGAACTGATTGCGTGGATTTGGCAGTGAAGGAATTAGAGATGGCATCCGGGCTGGCCTTGGAGGGTGGGTTAGAGGTTGCCAACTTGGACTTGGGGGCGGGGGGACAAGATCCCCTGGTGGAGGGAATGCCGTGAGCAAAGGCCCAGGGTGAGACTTTTTGGGTTTTTTCTGTTCTGGGAGTGACAGGGGCCCCTGGGCAATCTTGGAACCCAATGACCGGCAGCTCTGAAGAGAAACAGTAAGTAGGGGAGAGGTCACTGCAGAGTTAGGGCACCCCAGACTTTGGCCTTTGCCCACGGCTGACTGGAAAAGCACAAAACATCGAGATAACGGTCTTCCCGCCCCTCCCCCCGTGCCCGTCCCCGGGGCACTGGCTTTTCACCCTGTCTGTCCACCCTGTCCGCCAATGGGCACCCGGGGGTGGGCTGGGAGCGCCCCGCGACTATTTCAGCATCCTCGGAGTGATGACAGAGACGCGGAGAGGAGCAAGTTGCGTCCACCCCTGGAGGTGGGTGGGTTCCACCTGGGAGCAGAGCTCTGGGAAGTGGCTGGAGAAGGAGCTGGGCCCGTGGATGGGGATTTAGCAGCTGGGAAGGTGAGAGCCACCGGGGCCCATGCAGGGGAGGGAGGGGGTCTGTGCCAGGAGACCCTCCCCAAAGTCCCTCACTGTACAGATGGGAAGACTGAGGCATGGAGAGAGGAAGCAATGCCCCAGATCACACCTCCAATTGGGAGCCGCTCTCATCCCCTGGGTCTCACTACCTCCCAGGAGGGGAAACTTGGTCACACTGGGATGGCAGCGGAGAGCTAGCGCTATCAGCCTCGCGGGAGGTGGCCATGTCGACGTCCCCACTGGGCATCTGTCTAGCACTTTGTGAAGAAATTGGCTCCCATGCCTCAGGTCCTCCCAGACCCTCTGTATCATCTTCACCTGGGCTTCTGTCTAGGACTCTGTAGAGAAATTGGCTCCCATGCCTCTGGTCCTCCCAGACCCTCTGTATCAGCCTCACAGTACAGATCTAGAGATGAAGCTTCGGCCAGCAGCAGCACTGACCCAACTTGGTGTCCAGGCGGGGATAGAACTGGAGCTCAGGGCGGTAGGCATGTGGGAGGTGGGGAGGAGAGGGGCTGTGTGGCCCTCACACCGGACTGCTCCTTGTCCCAGATGGCCTCCACCGCCTGTTCCCTGGGCTCCATCGACAGCCTCGAGCTCCTGGATCTCCTGTTTGACCGGCAGGACGGCATCCTGAGACACTTAGAGCTGGGCGAGGGATGGGGCCACGTCGAGGACCAGGTAAGGACCCCACCACCTCAGACGGCCTGGGCCCTGGAACCCTGGACGGGCAGGCTGAGTCCCTGGGAGGGTTGGCAATTCGGGAGCCGGACAGGACGCCGCTGGGTTCCACGGAGCACGTACTGGGCTCGATTTTACACAGACGCCCAGAGACGGGTGGTCATTTCTCCAGGGTTACACAGCGATTTGGAGTCGGGTCCAAACTCAAGGCTGGTGTCGGGAGTTGCCAGACCCAGCAACCCCAGGAGGCCGGAGCATCAGCTCCATCTGGAAGAAAGAACAGCTGGGGATCAGAGAGGGTTAGTGGCTTGCCCACGATCACACAGCAGGTCTAGAGCTGAGGCTGGACCAAACCGGAGGTCTCCCTCCTCACTTCTGGTCCTGCCTCTCCTTCCCAGCAGGTCCTGCCGGGCCCTGAACCTGACGACTTTCTCAGCTCCCTCCTGGGCTCCGGAGACTCCGGGTCCAGCTCTCCCCTCTGGTCCCCCGCGGCCAGTGACAGCGGCATCTCCGAGGACCTGCCCTCCGACCCCCAGGACAGCCCTCCCCGCTGTGTGCTGGCCGCCACCCCCGCCGGCTGCCCCCCAGCTGAGCCTGGCAAGGGGCTCGGCCCCTCCTACCGTCCCGGCCCCCCCTGCCCTAGCAGGGCCACGGGGCCAGTGACCCAAATGCCGGACGTCTCGGTGGCCATAGATCTGGGTGAGTGCCTTTTGCTCTCGCCCTCTTGCAGGAGCTGGGCGCACAGGACCGTCCTCGGAGGTGGACCCGCTTTCCACACGTCCCTTCGGGGTTAGAGCCACGCCACAGAGCTAGGCTGGCACGCAGCGGGCTGGCACGGACCCCAGGGCCCAGGCTGGTGGCCAGGGAAGTCAGGGCGCATCTTTCTCCAATTTGTCCTTCCATTCTTGCTCATAGTAGATGCTCAATTAAGGTGCCTGGGCCCTTAGGGTGCTCACCCTGGGTACAGTTCAGGGACTAACCCAGAAGGGACTCCCGGAAAATCCATAATGTACCCCATGAGCATTCACTGAGCACTTAGGCCAAGCCCTGACTGGAGAAAGACTGCCGGGGAGTCCTTTGTCCCTGGCGCCTGGCAGTGGCCTGGGAGCTCTTATCGGACCCATCGTAGAGTTCACAAAACAGGCTCAGAGAGGCAAGGCCACTTACCCAGGGTCACACAGCTCGACCTGGCTCGGATCAGAACCAGTCATGAAGACAGCCTGACACCAGGTCCTGTTCCTTACACCCCCCCAGAGTGGCAGGTGGTGGCTGGGAGGGAACCAGAGGTGACTCACACCTGGTCCCTGTTTCTCGGGAGAGATAAGGCCTGGCTGCAAATCAGGGCGACTGCCCTGGACACTATCAGCCACTCCCTTCCCTGTCTCCGGGCGATGCGTCTCCTGGCAATGTCGCCATACCTCCTTTGACCTTTGGGGATGGGCTGAGACTTTGCCTTGTTGTGCTTCTGTGCCCATTTACAGCAGAGGGGAAACTGAGGCCCCCATCGGGGCTGGCCCCTTTGACCCAGGCCTCGGGGACCCCAAGCACGGCCGAAAGGCAGGGCCCCCAAGTCCTAAGTGCGTTGGGGCTCAATCAAGGGAGGCTTCCTGGAGGCGGTGGGTGGACAAGCTCGGGGGGCCTCCCACCTGATACCCTCCCTGTCTCGGTCCTGCTCAGAAATGTGGAGCCCTGGAGGAAGCCTCTACGCCGAGGAGCGGGCTGAGCTGTCGGACTCACCCCCACGCTGTAACCTCACGGTGAAAGAGCTGCTCCTGTCTGGTATCAGCGGGGATCTGGTGAGTGGCCCCACGCCAATTCCCCGCGGCATTCTCAACGCCCCAACCCTCCCATTCCCGAGACTGGAAAACTGAGAAGGGCTGGGATTCGCCCAGGGTCATGAATATAGCAAGTCAAGGGCTCCGGTTCTAGGCTAGGGCACTGTCCTCTGTGGTTGTAGTTTAAAAATGGTTAATAATCCTTGCTAAAACTTACTAAGCATCTACTATATGCTGGGCATGATTCTGAATGCTTTAAATTGATCATCTTTTAATTCACAGCAGCTCTAACGACTAAGGCTCTAAGGATTTCAATTTTACACGGGAGGAAATGGGCCCAGAGAGGTTTGGTAACGTGCCCCAGGCCACACAGCTGCGACTGGTTTGAGCCTGGCTTCTGGCTCAGACCCTGGGCTTGGTGGCTTCCGTGCCCACTGTTTGCTGAAAGAGAGCCAGCTCTCCTGGGAAACCAAAGCTGACGACCAAATTTAGTGACCCCATTTTTGTAGTCGAGAAACCCGAGGCCCAGAGAGGTTCAGCCACGAACTCAGAGTCACACAGTAAGCAGGTTGGCAGACTCAGGGTTTGAACTCCTGTTGTCTGATGTCAAAGTCTGTCCAGACAACCTCCAGGCAAGACCCTCTTGGTGTGAGACACGTGCAGCGAGGAGCTCATGGTGAAGATAGAGGGTACAGAGGAGGGAGAGAGGTGTAGGGGGTGATGGCAAGTCCAGGAAGGCTTCCTGGAGGAGGTGGGACTTCAGCAGGCCTTGAAGGATGGGAAAGGAAATAACTGGCCTTTTGAAATCCATCGTTTTGAGTCTAACTGTTCTGTGCCTGGGGCCATGGGAAACCTTCCCCCGTTTTGTAGACAAGGGTGCCAATGCTTGGAACACAGAGAAAATGACTGAACTGGTCAGTTGTCTCAAATTCTGGGTAGAGGAATTTGAGCCAAAGGAAAACCCATGAAGGGTGCTTGATGGGGGCAAGGGACAGGGAGGGACAAAGGTGGAGAGGCCGGCAGCAACGCGGGCGAAGATCCTCAGCCAGCTGTCCCAGACAGAAGTGATGAGAGCCCGTGCCCCTTGGGGGAGGCATTACAGGCAGCAAGGGGCAGGGAATGGGCAGCCAGGTTCCAGCGGGCCGCGAGAGAAACCGTGCCTCCCAGGGGGCCCCTGAAGACACCACGTGGCTTCGTGGCGAAGATGCTGTGGCCAGAGGTTGGGGAGGTGCCAGGATGATCCTGTTTCCCTGGAGGGACATGTCTAAGGCTTTGATGCTGATGACAAGATTCCCGCATTTTTAACATCTATCTTTCCTAATTTAAACACAATTTTAAAACTGGGGAAAAGGTAAATTAATTCAAACAGTTCAAAATACATATGGGCACAGGGGAGAACTCCCACCCCATCCCTGTTGTCCAGCCACCCAGCAGCCGCTGTTTCTAATGCCCCCTTCCTTCCTTCCTCCTTTCCCTAGTTTAACATATAAAGTAGTATTCCATACATGCACAGCTTTGCCCCTTTACTATTGTTGAACTTCACAATGTATCATGACACTTGTTCCCTGTGATGATATAGAGAGCCCAGGTCTTTTTCCTGGCTGTGTAGTACTCCACCGCACGGATGGGCTGTGCCCTATCTGACCTGTTCCTATTTGTTGAACATTTCCCTGGCTTCTTTCCCTATTACAGACAGCCCTACAGTGAATGTCCAGAGCCTAGCACCGTGCCCGGCATGTGATGGACGATCAGTGAAATGGTTGTCGAATGACTGTTTGTTGAATGGGTGAAATCCTCGTGCACGTGTCATTTTGCAGTCGTGTGAGGGTCCCTGGAAGACCACTCCCTGGAAGTGGAATGACTGGGTCAAAGGGCTGTGCCCTGGTTATTTTAAGCCCTATCGCCGTCGAGGACTTTGCAGCGTTTTCTCAGATCCGAATGCCTCCCTCGTTGCCCAGAGGCTTGGCCTCACCAGCTCCAGACCTGATGGGTCTTCCTGCCTCCAATTCAAATCCCCCATTTTTTTTCTCCATAGCAACAACATCACCTGGCCGCCCCCCACCTACTGCGACCTGGTGCTGGGCACTGCCAGGAATTGGTGTTGACAGAGGACGAGAAGAAGCTGCTGGCCAAAGAAGGCGTCACCCTGCCCACCCAGCTGCCTCTCACCAAGGTGAGCGGGTGGGGTCCCCGGCTCCGGGTCTCTCCCCCTTTCCCGAACCTCACCTTTAGGTCTCCCCCTACTGGAGCGCAAGGACATATCTGTCACCCGAGCTAGAAAAAAAATCAGCCAAAAGCCTCATCCTCAAAGACAACTCAGAAAGGGCAAAACTTGACATTGAATGGTGGACATTCAGGCAGAGGCAATTTGGGGCTGGGAGGCTTCTTTATGCCTTTGTTTTATTGCTGGGTGACCTGCAGGCCAGGTAGGTTTTCACTGGGCTACCCCGTATTTTAGAAAAGTTTAATTGATGGCTAACATTTTTTTTTTCTGACCAGGAGATTTCACAGAATTCAGTAACTGTGGACTCAGTTTCCCCATTCCAGCAATGGGCTGACTTGGGCTCTCTAGCTTGCCAGAGTCCCCTTCTAGTCAATATCAATGCCTTGAGTTTGCGACCCCCATTTGTAGACTGCCGAGTCTTAATATAGGGTGTGGCCCAAGGTGGCACAGTTGCCCGAATCTGTGAAGTCAGGTGGTGCCTGGGGTGGGTTGGAATCTGGGAAGACCATCAGAACCCAGGAACCTCCACCAAGAATTTAGGGAGAGGAAAACTGGTCCTCGAGTTATCAGGTAGTTTGCTGCCAGGTCCCTGGGTCTGAGATGGCTCACGTGGGAAAAGAATGGGGTGAAGTCATGGGCTGAGTGATACCAGCTTTCACCCCCATTTCATCAGTACGAGGAGCGAGTGCTGAAAAAAATCCGCCGGAAAATCCGGAACAAACAGTCGGCTCAAGAAAGCAGGAAGAAGAAGAAGGAATATATTGATGGTCTAGAGACTCGGTAAGGTTGGGACCTGGACTCCACATGCAGGGAGGAAACTGAGGCACGGAGGGGGGAGTGCAGAGGACAAGCTCACGATTTTTTAGGGCCAGACAAAATTAGAGTTGTTTTCCCTCTCTGGGAGAGGTTGTTTTTTGTATTGATTGCAGTGGGATGGATGGGATGGAAAGATGGCTAGAGGTGATGCAATGTAAGGGTTTTGGGGTTCCTTTATCCCCCAGAAAATGTAGTGCCAAGAAAGGACAAGGAATCACCCATCTTGTTCTCTCTACCTGAAGATGGACACTGACTTCCCTTGTCTGAGCATGACTGGTCCCCAAGGCTGAGTGATTCCCTTGGGTGGGGAGGGGAAAAAAGAGGGATCTCCATTCTAGGGAGAACATTTTCAACTTAAAAACCATCTGCCCAAGTTTCATCCAATCACCTCTCTCTTAGCTCATTTGTGATATGAAGGGAACAGGCTCCTTTTTATTCTTTAATAGAAAGAAAACCAAAGAGTAACTTCATTGAACGTCACAGGTCTATTTGGGCTTTCCATTTCTTCTTGAGTCAGTTTTGTGGTGGTGTATTTTTCTGGGAAGTGTTCCATTTCAAATCTATTGACATAAAAATTTCCAGAGCACTCTCCTATTATTTTTTTAATTTCTGCAACAGCTGTGGTTATGCCTTCTTTTTAATTCAACATGTTGTTTATTTGTGCCCTAGCTCTCTTTTATTTTCTTAATCATGCCAAAATTTGTCTATGCTATTCTTTTTGAGGAATGAATTTCTGGCTTCCCTCCCCTAGTTGTTTACTAGTTTATTCTACTTTTTTTATTTTCCATTCTAGTTCTTTCATT
>JAQZBX010111716.1:0-10259 GCA_029593785.1 Cabassous unicinctus
CTGGGCCTTAGTAGAGACTGAATGCTTAACCATAGGCCATCAAGTTACCTTGAGACCTGAGTTGCCTATCATGAGCTGGGTGTTGTCTGACCCACCAAACCATAAAGTTGGGCATGCACAGCAGCACTCCATAATAAAGTGGAAGTGGTATATTCGAGATAGGGCTCAAGCAGGTCCTGAAGGCACACGTAAGTTACGTGAGGAAGTAGCCCAAATGCCCATGGCCACCACCCCTGCCATGTTACCTTCTCTTTCCCAGCCCACAGCTTTGGCCTCTTGGGGAGTCCCTTACAATCAGTTGACTGATTGATGAGAAAACTAGGGCCTGGTTTATAGATGGTTCTGCACAATATGCAGGTGCCACCCAAAAGTGGACAGCTGCAGCACTGCAGCCCTTTTCTGGGACATCCTTGAAAGACAGTGGTGAGGGCAAATCCTCCCAGTGGGCAGAACTTCGAGCAGTGCACCTGATTGTTCATTTTGCGTGGAAGAAGAAATGGCCAGAGGTGCGTTTGTACACTGATTCATGGGCTGTTGCCAGTGGTTTGGCTGGATGATCAGGGACTTGGAAGGAACATGATTGGAAAATTGGTGACAAAGAGGTCTGGGAAAGAAGTATGTGGATAGACCTCTCTGAGTGGGCAAAAAACATGAACATATTTGTATCCCATGTGAATGCTCACCAGAGGGTGACTTCAGCAGAGGAAGATTTTAATAATCAAGTGGACAAGATGACCCGCTCTGTGGCTAACACTCAGCCTCTTTCCCCAGTCACTCCTGTCATGGTCCAATGGGCTCATGAACAAAGTGGCCATGGAGGTAGGGATGGAGGTTATGTATGGGCTCAGCAACATGGACTTCCCCTCACCAAGGCTGACTTGGCTACAGCCACTGCTGAATGCCCAATCTGCCAGCAGCAGAGACCCACACTCAGCCCCAGATATGGCACCATTCCTCGAGGTAACCAGCCTGCTACCTGGTGGCAGGTTGACTATATTGGACCACTTCCACCAGTGATTTGTTTTAAATGGAATAGACACATACTCTGAATATGTGTTTGTATTTCCTGCACACAATGCTTCTTCCAAAACTACCATCCGTGGGCTTACCGAATATCTTGTCTACCTCCATGGCATTCCACACAGCATTGCTTCTGATCAAGGAACCCATTTCACAGCAAATGATGTATGGGAATGGGCACATACCCATGGAATTCATTGGTTTTACCATGTTCCCCATCATCCTGAAGCAGCTGGATTGATAGAACAGTGGAATGGCCTTTTGAAGACTCAATTACGATGCCAACTAGGTGGCAATACCTTGCAGGGCTGGGGCAGTGTTCTCCAGGAGGTTGTGTGTGCTCTAAATCAGCATCCACTCTATGGTGCTGTTTCTCCCATAACCAGGATTCATGCGTCCAGGAATCAAGGGGTGGAAATGGGAGTGGCACCACTCACTATTACCCCTAGCAACCCACTAGGAAAATTTTTGCTTTCTGTCCCTGAAACCTTAAGCCCTGTTGGTCTACAGGTCTTAGTTCCAAAAGGAGGAGTGCTGCCACCAGGGAACACAATGATTCCATTGAACTGGAAGTTAAGACTTCCACCTGGCCACTTTGGGCTCCTCTTACCTCTGAATTAACAAGCAAAGAAGGGAATTACTGTACTGGCTGGGTGATTGATCCTGACTATCAAGGGGGAATAGAACTGCATCTACATAATGAGGGTAAAGAAGAGCTTTCCTGGAATCCATGAGATCCTCTAGGGCATCTCTTAGTACTGCCATGCCTTGTGATTAAAGTCAATGGAAAATTGCAACAACCCAATCCAAGCAGGACTAACAATGGCCCAAAATCTTCAGGAATGAAAGTTTGGGTCACCCCACCAGGCAAAGAACCATGGCCAGCTGAAGTGCATGCTGAGGGTAACAGGAACATGGAATGGGTAGTGGAAGAAAGTAGTGATAAATATGAACTTCGACCGCATGACCAGTTACAGAAACGAGGACTGTAATAGTCATGAATCTTTCTTCCTTGTTTCATTATGAGTATGATTGTATCTGTACATAAAATGAATTTCTTTGTTTTCTTCCCCAACCTTTTCCCTTATCATATGTCAAGTTGTATTAATTTCATAATATTTAAGGATGGCAAGTTTAAGAGTGAATATTGCACCCTATTCTGTAGGGAAATAATGCATTTCCGGTTGTACATAGGAAAGTTGAACATTGTTAGGTGGAAATATATATATATATACGTTTATAATATATGCAAGTGTTATTGTTTTTACCTAGAGACTAAGTATGGTTTAAGGTAATGTGTATGGTTGCCGAGTTGACAAGGGGTGGACTGTGGTGGTTAGGCTAATGTGTCAACTCGGTCAGGTAATTGTGCCCAGTTGTTTGGTCAAGCAAGCACTGGGCTAATTGTAATACAAGGACATTTATGGGCTTTAGTCATCAGTGAGTTTACTGCATAGATGGCTGATTCCATCTATGATTAACCAGGGAGCTTGCCGTCAGCAATGAGTGACATTTTATCCAATCAGTTGAATGCCTTAAAAGGGGAAGTGATTTCAGCATTCAGACAGAATTTCCCAGCTCATTTATGGATGGCCAATGTCTCCCAGAAACTCATCAAGGATTTTCATTGGACTTTCATTGGAGCCCTTGGTTTGCAGCCTGCCTGCAGAACCTGGACTTGTGCATCCCCATGTTCGAGAGACTCTTATAAAATCTCATACTATTTACAGATCTCTCCTGTTAATTAGGTTCCCTAGAGAACCCTGACTAATACACCCACTTTTCCAGAATTCTCTCTTTATCTTTGGCATTTCACATCCTAATTAGTATGTGTCTCAGACTAGGTCTATTAGGATTTATTCTTTGGAGTACATTGTGCTTCTTGGACATGAATATTTAAGTCTTTCAGAAGAGTTGGGAAATTTTTGGTCATTATTTCCTCAAATATTCTTTCTGTCCCTTTTCCCTTCTCCCTCTGGGACACTCATTATGTGTATGTTTGTGTGCTTCATGCTGTCACTCAAATCCTTGAGACACTGCTTAATTTTTTCTATTCTTTTCTCTATCTGTTCTTCTCACTGTATGATTTCAATTGCCCTCTTTTCTGTTTCATTGATTCTTTCCTCAGCCTATTCAAATCTGCTGTTGTATGCCTCTAGTGCATTTTTTTACCTCTACTATTGTGCCTTTCATCCCCATAACTTCTGTTATTTTTCTTTGCATGCTATAAAATTCTTTTTTATGCTAATCCAGAGTCTTCTTAATATCCTTTATCTCTTTAGCCATATTTTCCTTCATCTGCTTGAATTGATTTGGGAGTTTTTATTTGAACTTCTTTAATTAGTTTTTCCAAATTCGATCTCCTCTGAATTTTTAATTTGTTCCCTTGACTCAGCCATATCTGCCTGTTCTATAGCTTGTAATTTTTTGCTTTTGTATAAACATCTGATTATCCTGATGAGTGAATTCTGATGGTCAGTTTCTCCTCTTCTCTAGGGTTTTATTTTTTATTGGCTTTATGTTAAGACTCTTCTTTGATGCATGGTACAACTTATTCTGGACCTTTAGAATAGCCTGAGTTTAACAGATCAGATTTTCTCGGCTTTCCTTATCTGATTCTTGTCCTGGATATGCACAATATTAAAGACTGCAGTTTTTGTGTAACTGTTTCACTTCCAGGAGAAAGCTGGAATTCTCTGGGAATCTTGATCTGTTCTCTCTGTTTTTGTGCAGACTCTTCTCCTGAGCTCCTATGATTTGTTTAAATTCTCTCCCTCACTCAGTGCCCCATTTTCCTTACAATTTTCAGTTCTGGGATTCTCCAGGCTTACAGCCATTCAGTATAATACACCTCTCCCTTTTTTTCTCTGTGAGGCTTTTCTGTCTCTGGTTTCTTCCCCATTAGGTTATCCCACCCTGGGGAGCCATTTGGGGTCAAGAAAGGTGGGTCACTCCAGAAAAGTCTGTTTTGTTTTTAGGGGGGTCCCACCAACAGTGAGTGAGTGCACCACTTGTATGCTGCCATTCTGCCAGTTTATCTCTCAACCCCCACCCCAAGTTGCCCTTTTTGTGTGCAGCACTCCTCAGCAGCTTGTGTTCCACCCTGGGTCTCTGCAGACTTGGGTACCTGTGCCTGGATATGTGGGGGGTATAACTCACTCTGTAAGTTCCTATTTAGTCTGGTCACAGTGGGAGGGACCCAAGCCGCTGCCTTTGAAAAACACCCAAGCTTTGCATAAGACCAAGTGAAGGGGAGGGGAAGAGGACTGGCCAATCCAGGACAGACATTTCCACCTGGTATTTTTCTCTTTCTTCAATTCAGCATTTGTGGAGTCCTTCTCCAGTCTCTACATCTTCCAGAGTTCTAAGCAAGTGGAATCTGTCCTTATATTTACTGAATCTCTAGGGAAATTTTTTTTCTTCATATAATAAACTTTAGTTTTAAAGAGGTTTTAAATTACAGAAAAATTACATTGAAAGTGTAACAAATTCCCATATACCCCACTCTCTCCCCCTCCCATACCTTCCCCTATTAATAACATCTTACAATTATGTGGTATATTTGTTACAGTTAATGAATAAATATTGAAGCATTGCTACTAACTAAGGTCTATAGTTTACATTTAATTCCAATGCCCTAAAAACACCCTATCTTCCACCTCTTCCTCCCTTCCCCTTCAGATCCTCTGGTAACCACTATCTTTATATCAATGTTACATGTTCTTCCGTTAATACAATAATAATAAGTTTACTTTGTCCATGGTTGCATTCCCCCCTTATGTTTGTTCATTCCTCAACCCTGAGGATTTTGGGATGGTGATGCCCGCTCTGCCTCAGATTGAGAGGGGGCAGATGGAAGAAAATATTTTGCTTGCAGTTGTAGATGATCTGTTTTTGGGGGATGGGGGTTGTCCATCATCATCATTTTGTTTGTTGTCCTGGGCAAGTCTGATGAACTGGAGAGTAGGTGTTGGCCACAACTCTGCTGAGAGTCAGAGCTCAACTGACATATGAACAGACTGAGGATAAGTCTCTGGGACATATATTTAACAGGTATAGTGTTAATTATAGGTGCAAATAAAAGGGGCAGAAGAGCCATGTGTAGGGAAATTATAAATGAGTCTAACTCTGTTACATTGAGGAATAGGTTGTCATATATTCCAAGGTAAGGCCCACCCATGGGGTGCTGATTTCAAGGGGTTGTGTACCTTGCCTATAGTGTCTAGATGGCTTTAAAGTCCTCAGGAGCACCTCTATTTGTGGCTTTGTTTACTGTGGCAGTTAGTGAGGTCTGCCTGAGTTTATGCATAAGCGTAACCTCTGGAATGACCTCCCAACTCATTTTGAAATCTATTAGCTGTAAAAACTCTTTTACATTTAATGTTTCCCCCTTTGGATCAAGGTCTTTTTCCAAACACATCACTGGTTGGTGCTTGGTATTAATCCCTTGGTGCCAGGGAGGTTCATCCCGAGGAGTCATGTCTCACACCAGGGGGAAGGTAGTGCATTTATTTGCTGAGTTTGGCTTAGAGAGAGGCCACATTTAAGTAACCAGGAGGTTTTCAGGAGGTAATACTTAGGCAATAGTTGTTATTAGGCTGTTTCAATTTTACAAGAATAAGGTTCATAAGTACATGCATTAATATTTAGGGCTTGGCATATTGGTCTGGTTTTTTTTTATTAGGCACTGCCTATGTATTGGAGAGATTCTTGCCCCTGTATTTGAGGGCATAGCAGGACTCCCCAGGATGGGAGTTTAATATTTTGTTGTTTAAACAAAGTGGGTCTCCAGCCACTAAGATAACACCCTATGACAAGATAAACACATTCCTATTCCATAGAGGCATACCCCAGGTGCACTCTTCCCCACATGTCCACCACTACCAACACCCTGCACCAGTGACCCTCCCCTGCCATATTTGCCAAAAGAACATTCCCACAATTGTATTGTCCATCACACACCTCCACTTCCCCAGAGTTCACCTGTTCCTTCCTCCACCCCTCCCCACCCCAGTTCCATGGATAGCCCAACCCCACTCACTCTCATACTCCAACACTCACCCCACTCACATCCCCGCACCACCAACACCCCCAACCACTGCCAACCACCCCTATCCACCTTAGCATAGATTCTGCCCAGATTGAGCATCGGTTCACCACTCTCTACTCCCTGGGGAGATTTTTTTAGGGGATATCTTACAGTGCATGTTGATATATATTTTCTGGTTTAAACCTGAAAAATCTATATTTATAGCTCCTGAATTAAAAATTCCAGCCATGGCTAACCGTTTAAAAAATTCTTCATATAGCTGGCACAATTTTATGTTTCTGGCTAATTTCTGTCCAGTTTGCAGGAAATGTTAAAAAGCAGCAGTAAGATTTGCTTTCTCAAGGCAAGGTACTCATTCCAGATCTTGCCACCTAATCATTGAATCTACTCATCCAAATTCATCTATCCAGACCCTTGCTTCTAAAAGCATTTGAATCTGGGCCATTCATAGGCTGGGCATATTTTATGTCTGCATATGAGATTATCCTGCTCTGCTGTTAAAAATCCATCTTCAGTAAAATGAGATTGAATGATTTCTTCTCTTTTGGATTCAAATTTTCTGTTCTAGAATTGTCTAAGGGTATAGGTATCACAGTGTGCAATGGTGCTCTATTTCATGGTTGTTCAAGTCTCAAAATCTGGAGGTCTTGCTTACATCTATTTTTTTTTTTTTTTACCGGGAGGTCCCGGGGATCGAACCCAGGTCCCTCTATATGGGAGACAGACACCCAACCGCTTGAGCCACATCCGCCCCCCCCTTACATCTATTTTTAATGACTTCTGCAGTAATGACTTGAGGGCTTTTACTGTAATATACGCAGGAAAAGCTGTTCAGTATTGCAGTGGAGAGAGCTACCAGTTGTGACAGATACAAACAGACTGAAAGGGAAATCCTAGCAATGATTTAAGAAATAGAAACTTCATAATTCTCTGTTGTGACTAAACTGAAAGGGATACAAGGTCATGAAAGCAGCAAATCCAGGTGTGGCATGAATCTGGGGACTCAGATATAAAAAGTGGGAAAAATAAGAAGTCGTTCCAACTAGGTTGCAAAATGATGAGATTTTCAAAAGACCTGACTTCCAAAGAAACTAAAATAGCCATATAGCCCATGATCCCGTTGGTGTTCTCAAAGGAAGTTGCTTTAGGAAAGAAGAGAGAGAAGGCTCCCAATATTCTAGCAAGAATTGAGGCTACTCACTGCTATGTATACAGGAGATTAGACTGAGTAGAGGATGGATGAGAGTAGAAATGTCATATTTATCTACACTGGCTTAAGAAATTTAAAAGTTATACTGACCATCCATATTTATATATTATTTTTCACAGTTTTATTATAAATATAAATATACATATATTCTCCCAGAAATACACCAATCGCTTAATGGTGATTATTTCAGAGGAATGACATTGTGAGGAGTGAGCTGGTCATGGAAGACTTTCACTTTTTACTTCATATAATTCTGTATTGTTTAATATTTTATGTGCATTACTTTTAAAAATATTTGCTTCTTTTGCAATTAATAAATAGAAACTATGATACTGTAGTTAAAAAAAAAAAAAAAAAAAAAAAAACCTTTCCTGACCTTTCACGCTGGGAATCAATTTATGATGAGTTAGGCCCTTGAAGCAAGTTTAATATCTAAAACCTCTCAGCATTAGTTATTTAGTGAATTTTAATCTAGAACAAATCACTTTAAAGAAGAATTCCAATGGAATATGGATCAGCAATATGTTGTTTATAATATCACCGCCTCTATTTTTGTTACTATAAATGCAGCCTGATCCGTAACCCAATCACAGCCTGCTGGGGGATGTGTGGTCACAGTACAGAGGTTACTGATTTCCCCAAGCGCTCACCACAGGCAGGAGCCCCAGGGACTGCCTTCACTTTCCAGGTTTGCCTTCCCAGTAGGGCACAAGTGGTGGAAAATACATTTAAATGGGCACCGAGCCTATAGGACCCCAAATTTACAATATCTAAGGTGCAGGGTCAGCCAGGGGTTAAAGCTGCTGGCAGCAGACTCAGTGCTGTCTTGACACCTCCTTACAAATTCCCTCACCCCTCAAAATGAAAAATACCCATCGTGTCTTCCATTTGGTGCCAGGCCTGCAACTAGTCATGCCATACACGCCTCACACACATCGTGTCTGCAATGCAACTTCACCAGACTCTCCTTTCACCCTTCACGTTGCATACCTGGCTCAGCTCTTAAGACAGAAGTAGGCACACAGGCTGTTGTGGCAACACCTGCACAAAGAAAGCAGGGGAAACTGCTGCTATCAAGTCCCCACAGAGCCCCCTCCAGTCCTCCCGGGAGCTCAGGAGCACGGATGGTCCTGCAAAGTTGTCCCAAGTAGAGGCAAGGAGGCCAGACCTGCTCAGGTGCAGCCAGGGGCTGCACGTTGCACGAGGCGGCTCTTATTAGGCCGTGTCAGCCCAGGGCAGCGTCAGAGAGCTACGCAGCTGCAAAAGCTCAGCCAGCATTCGCGCAGCTGCCGGAGAGCGGGCGCTCGGGCCCTGAAGGGCGGGGCCAGTGGTGCTCCGTGGCGCCCTGCTTCTTTCCAACATATAATGTTAGCTCTTAGAACAAATGGTTTAACCAGGGCCCTTGTTCTGTTTGATTCCTTGTGTGATCTTAATACAGTGCCATGGATAAAGATTCTAGTTCATTCATTAATTCGTTCAATTCAACAGCTACACGTTGAGTGCCTACAATATGCAAAGCACTGCTTAGCTCTGGTGACGTAAGAGTGGGTCAGGCATAATGCAGAAGCACAATAATCATGGTACAAAGCATTGATGTTAGTTAAGTTGTACCCTGTGGCAGGTTCTGTACATCTAATTTATTCCTCTAACAACCTCAAAAGCTGTATTTTGGTCCCCACTTTACAGGTGGAGTAGCTGGTGCTTGGAGAGGCTTAGAAACTTTCCTAAGGTCACTCAGCTAATGAGGTTTGGAGCAGGCTTTGAACCCAAACGGAATGACTCCAGGGCTGGAAGCCCTAACCACGAGGCTCTCCTGCTTTTCCAGGAGGGAAATGGTCTCATGGGAAGACAGCGTCGATATAAAGTGCTAAGAGCAGAGGAGGAATGCTAAGTGTGTGCAGGTGGCTCTGAGGGGGCAGCCCAGCATGCACATGGAGGCAGCATCCTCAAGAAAGTGACACCAAGAGGAGCTTTGGTGACGGTTAAAGAGCCTTCTAGGCTTAGAGGCTGCCACCCAAAAAAAGCAAAGAAGCAGGTGGGACTACAAGTATTTCAAAGTTACCCGAGCATGAAAATGCAAAGTGAGGCGTGGCAGGAGGGAAACGGGATGGCTACAGGGCCCTGGTCACGGGGAGGCGGTCTGGGCGTGGAGACTGCTATGCCCTGCCGTGCCCTGCTGAAGCATGCTTGCCTAATCCTGGAGGACCGAGAGCCACTCCAGAGCTTTAAGCAGGGCAAACAAAGGTGCGCTTCAGAAGGACCCCTGCGCTTGGTGGAAGGACCAGGAAGACCTAAGCCTCTAACTGTCGGGGAGCTGCCTGGGAATTTGGCGGCGTTGCCAACTTACACAGGAAATCCAGTGTGAGGAGGAGAGGCTGGAGGATGGGTGTGTAAAGCAGGTTTGCACTATTGAACTTAAAAAGACTACGGAATATATAAATGAGCACGTCCACCAGGGATATTCTAAACTGAAGTTCAGGTGGCAGGTGAGGGCTGGATAGAGTTTGGAGCTTTATTAGAAAGTGGTGGGGAAAACCATCTGGATAAATGGCATGGCTTAAGGCAGGGGCTCTGAACCTTTTTTGTTCCACGGACCCCTTTGCCAGGCAGCGGAAAACCACGGCCCCCTCACTAAGTCCACACTATACTGTGCATTATTTAATAAACATATCACACCCGCACCAACACTCCCCAAAAGAATCATGTTTTTTGGATTTCAGTTCAAGCTCACAGACCCCTGGTTAAGAACCCCTGGCTTAAGGTGAGTCTGGAAAATAAGAGCAGTGGACAGAGGACGGAACATTAGGGGCAAGCAGAGAAGACGGGTTTATAAAGGAGGACAAAGGGTTAGCGAGGGGGGAGGGGTGCACAGTGTCTCAACAGCTTTAAACATACCAGAGGAGGGAACAGGTGTAGCTCAAGCAATTGGGTGCCCACTCCCCACATGGGAGGTCCTGAATTTGGTTTCCGGTGCCTCCT
>JAQZBX010111717.1:0-10258 GCA_029593785.1 Cabassous unicinctus
ACATATAGTGTGGTCCTTGACTGGTGGAAACAATACCATATCATGACTTGCAAGAAATATTTCACCACATGTGGTGTGAAACTGGAGGAAAGGGGTATGAATATTTTGACCTACTGAATAAATGTTTGTTAGTTTACAGATTCTGTTAAGAAATATATATTAAGAAAAAGAAGAATGTGGCAGTTTGGAGGTGCAAACAAGATATAACTCAGATTAAGATGCTATTCTCTCAAACACAAATTTGGTATATTTAAAATAAAGAAAAACATTTTTTAAGTACTCAGTAGATACAGATTCAAAAGAATGGTTAAATATCTATTATTGTCTACAAATAAATCTTTACTTAGAAATAATTTTTCAACATACACTGCCAATGCTAATTGGAAATGAAGGTTTTTAGCCATTTTAAAGAGTAAAGTCTTTAAAAATAAGATGCTTTAATGGGAAGAGTTCTTGTGGAATGCCTATTTTACATAAATTTTTGGACTAGATTTACTTTCTAATAGTTAATGAACTAATATTAAACGACTCTAACTTGGAAAAAATAATGGGAGGACAACAAATGCTTCACAATGATTCCTCCATTTTTGAGTAATCACAATTTTAAATCGACAATTCAGAAGAGATCTTTTTACATGACTTCATGATTATTTACTGAATGGTTAGAAGGCTCCAGGTTTTGTTTCAAGGAAACCATTCCTGATTTTCTGGACACGTTTGGGTTGTTTACAAGTGCAGAGAGATTGTGATACAGGTATCCATATATAAATAACTGCTCTTATGACATATTGTAATTTTTTAGAACGTATTGGAATTAAAATCAAACTCATTCTTACAAAGAAACAGAATCCACAGATACACAAATGAAAACCCAAGAACTCAGAAAACAAACAGCTCCCACCCTCAAAATTTCTCCAATGGCTTGTGAAAGCCCCTGCCCACACCCAGAAGTGAAAGGCACTGGTAGGGTCCATAAGTTGAAAGAGTGACTCAACTATTCACAAGATATCATGGAGGAGAGGAATGGTTTATAAAAGTCAAGGACCTAACCATCTAGCTGAGTGTACCACCCTCCATTCTATGCACACTTAATTATAGTCTCCAACAATGAAGAAAAACAAAAGGAATACCCCTTTAGAGAAATAGGTAATTCCAAACCTTCATGTTTGACTCTCACCACCATCTTTCTCCTAATATATATTTATAGTGACAGATATCAATCATACATGAGCATACATAAACTTGAAGGGTAGGGCAAAAATCATGACCTTACAAAATAAAGGGGCATAATACCTTAAAGGGACCCCATACACATATCTCCAGCAGGAACTAGAATTGTGATTCATTTTTAAAACTTGGCCAGAGCATCTTTATAAAATGACTAATAACTATGATCCACGGCTCATGTCAGGTGCACAATTCCTGACATGCCCACTCTTTTTAAAACAAATCTGTTTTATTGAGATATATTAAACCAATATCCTATGTATCCAATGTGTACATTCCCTGATGTTTGTTATATTCACAGAGGTGTGCATTCATGTCTTCAATCATTATTAAACCTTTTCAATATCTCTATAATAATTATAACAAAGAAAGAAAAACCAGAAGAACAAACAAGAAATTATTCATCTCTCATTCCCTTTGTTGGCACTGCCTTGCATCAGGGTTTATCTGGATGTCCTCCAACAAATTTTTTGTCTTTTTATCTGTTTTATTGGTATATGATCACATACCACATGTGGACAAAGTGAACAATGAATGATTCTTTAAAGCTGTTGAAAAGGTCTTTATTTTAAAATTATGAACTGAAATTGATATTAGATTGATATTTGATTGTAAAGTTTAAAATGGAGTATAAGGTTAGGTTAGATTCAATATAATCAATGATAAGAAAAAGATAGTATGGCACAAACACTTATAAAGGAAAATAATTAGTCCAATGTAATGGAAATAAATTATGACAAAATTCTAATTATTACATTCCCTATAGAATGCTTGGACATTATGATTTCTGTGAATGAAATAAATTTTTGTTTTTTCATGCAATTTCCATTGTGGCATTCATTCTTTCTGAATAAAAAAATTCCTCTTTGGAAGTTGCACACATCTCATTGACATAAATTACCACACATAAGTAGATTACTAGGAAAACCATAGTATTTCCAACCAGTGATTCCCAGAGCAATGGAATCCAAGGGTAGAGGAAGAAATTAGAATAGAATGAGAAAGTATTGTCATCTCAATAAAGAGACAACATTATCAAAAGTCACCAGACACCAGATACTTCCCAGCTTAGGGAAATGGATAACCTTTTTAAGAAACATGAAATTGAACTTTTGGCCCTGGATTCCAAAAGGGCTTCCAGTGGTGGCATCTGGCATGCTTACATCATAATCATCCCGCCTTTGCTACCCATGAAAAACGGCCAGGAGATGGTTCCTAGTAACGGGCATCACGTGTCTTCTTTCTGCTCTTACACCGGCGGGGATCATAGCTGCGTTCCGCACAAACAATACTGCAGACTAATTATTTGGAGCTTGGGGGCATGGAGGATGGGCTGTTTGCAAAAGACAGCAGCAGGAGAGAAGGCACTGCTAAAAATAGAAAAGACACAGAAGAACAATGGAATCCTGGAGAAAAGAAACTAAGCTCTAATTCTCTTCTGCTGTGTGGTGCGGTGTTGGTTCAAAATTAGAGGAGAGAGGAAAAAATCCACTAGACAACTCAGGACTATGTGGAAAAAATTAAAACACAAGAGTCTTCAATACAGACTATTCATATACACCAGGTATCCAGACATGTTGAAAGCAGGGTATGGAAAATGTGTTTTAAACATATTGTATGGTCGGTGGCTGATGGTAACAATGCTGTGATATTTTATCATGATCTGTAAGAAATATTCCACTATGGTGTGGTGTGATGCTGGAGGAAATCGATATAAGTATTGTGACCGCGTGCATATGTGTTTTGTTAGTTTACAGATTCTGTTAAGAAATATATATTACCAAAAACAAGAATGTAGCAGTTTGGAGGTGCAAACTAGATATAACTCAGATTAGTATGATATTCTTTCATACACAAATTTGGTGTATTAAAATAAAGAAAAACTTTTTTTAAAGTATTTGGTTAAATACAGATTTTAAAAGATTGGTTAAATATCTATTATCATCTACAAATAAATCATTACTTAGACAGAAAGACTTTTTCCACATACCTTGTAAACGCTAATTGGAAATGAAAATTATTAGCCCTTTTAAATAGTAAACTCTTTAAAAACAAGAGCCTTCAATGAGATGAGTTTTTGTGGAATGCCTTTTTTACATAAATTTTTGGTTTAGAGTTTCTTCCTAATAGTCCATGAAATAATATTAAACTACTCTAACTTGGAGAACAATAATGGGAGGTCAAAAATGCTTCTCAGTGGTTCTTCCATTTTTGAATAATCACAATTTTAAATCGGTAATTCAAAGGAGATCTTATTACATGACTTCATGATTGTTTAGTGAATGGTTAGAAGGCTCCAGGTTTTGTTTCTAGGAAACCATTCCTGATTTTCTGGATGTCTTTGGGTTGTTTGTGAGTGCAGAGAGATTTTGATGCAGGTATCCATATAGAAATAACTGCTCTTGTGCCACGTTGCAATTTTTTTGAAAGTATTGGTAATACAGCCAAACTCCATCTGAGAGAGAAATCAGAATACACAGATACACAAATGAAATCCCAGGAAGTCAGAGTACAATCAGCTCCCAACTTCAAACTTTCTCCTATGGCTTGGGAAAGCACCTGCTCACACCCAGGAGAGAAAAGACTTGTAGGGTCCAGAAAGTGAAAAAGAGTGATTCAAGTATTCACAAGGTATCATAGGGGAGAGGAATGGTTCATAAAAGTCAAGGACCTAATCCATCAAGCAGAAACTACTGCCCTCCATTCTCTGCATGAATGATTACAGCCTCCAACAGTGAAGAAAAACAAAAGGAACACCACTTTAGAGAAATAGGTAATTCCAAAATTTCCTTTTTGACTCTCACCACACTCTTTCTCTTTATATAATTTTTGGTGACAGGTATCACTCATACATGAACATACATAAACTTGAAGTGTAGAGCAGATTTCATGACCTTACAAAATAAAGGGGCATAACCCCTTACAGTTTTCCCATACACACATCTCCAACAGGAACTTAAATTGTGATTCATTTTTCAAAACTTGACCAGAGCGTCTTTCAAACACAACTAGTAACTATGATCCATCACTCAATTTGGGTGTACATTTAATGACATCCCCACTTTTTAAAAGCATATCAGTTTTATTGAGAAATATTAAACCAATATCCTATTTATCAATTGTGTACATTCCCTGTTGTTTGTTATATTCACAGAGGTGTGCATTCATCTCTTCAATCATTATTAAACCATTTCAATATCTCTATAATATTTATAATAAAGAAAGAAAAACCAGAAGAACAAACAAGAAATTATTCACTTCCCAATCCCTTTGTTGACTCTGCCATGCATAGGTATTTTTCTGGCTGTCCTTGAACAATTTTTTTTGTTTATCTATCAGTGTTATTGATATGTGATCACATACCACATCATGTGGACAAAGTGAACAATGCATGGCTTTTTAAAAAGCTGTTGAAAAGGCCTTTACTGTAAAATTATAAACTGAAATGGATATTAGTTTGAAAGAAAATGTAAATTTTAAAAGGGAATGTAAGTTTAGTTTAAATCTAATATAATCAATGATAAGAGAGAGATCATGTGTCACAAACATTTATAAAGGGGAATAATTAGTCTGATGTAATGAAAATAAATTATAACACAATTCTACATATTATATTCCCAATAGAACACTCAGATATAATAATTTCTAGGAAAGAAATTAATTTTTGTTTTATCATACAATTTCCTTTGATGCAGTCATAATTGTGGGGTAAAAAAAATCATCTTTGGGAATTGCACACATCTCATTGGCGTAAATTACCCACATAACAAAATCACTAAAAAAACCATAGAATTTCCAACCAGTGAGTCTCAGAGCTATAGAATCCTAAGACAGAGGAAGAAATGAGTATAGTATGAGTAGTATTGTCTTCTGAATGAAGAGCCAACATTTTCAAAAAACCAGACACCAGATACATCCCAGCTTAGTGCAATGGGTAAACTTTTCAAGTAACATGAAATTGACCTCTTTGCCCTGGATTCCTAAAGGGCTCCCAGTGGTGGAGCCTGGAACACTAGAATAATCATCATACTGCCATTGGTGTCCCAGGTATACCACCCAAGATGCAGTTCCTAGCATCTGGCCTGGTGTGTCTTGTTTCTGCTCCTCCACTGCGGAGATCTTAGCTGGGTGTTGCCCAAATAATTCTGCAGACTAATTATTTGGACCTCGGGGGCATGGAGCATGGGCTCTTTGTAAAATACAGCAGCTCAAGAGAAGGCTTTTCTAAAAATAGAAAATAAAGAGGAGAACAATGGAATCCTGGAGAAAAGGAACTAAGCTCTAATTCTCTTTTGCTATGTGGTTCGGTGCTGGATCAAAATTAGAAGTGAAAGGAAAAAAATCCACTAGTCTGCTCAGGACTATGTGGAAAAAGTTAAAACACAATAGTCTTAAAAACAGACACACCATATGCACACAATATCCAGACCTGTGGAAGGCAGGGTGTGGAAAACGGGTTTTAAACATATAGTATGATGTGTGGCTGGTAGTAACAATGCCATGATATTTTATCAGGATCTGTAAGAAATATTCCACCACGGTGTGGTGTGATGCTGGAGTAAAGTGGTGTGAGTATTAAGAAATATATATTTACAAAAGCAAGAATGTGGCGGGTTGGAGGTGAAAACTAGATATAGCTTAGATTAGGATGATATTATCTCGTATGCAAATTTAGATATAATTTCAATTTAAAGAAAAATATTTTTAAAGTACTTGATAAAATACAGATTTTAAAAGAATGGTTTAATATCTATTATTGTCTACAAATAAATCTTTACTTAGAGAGAAAGTATTTTTCCACACACCCTGTCAATGCTATTTGGAAATGAATGTTGCCAGCTCTTTTTAAAAGTAAACTCTTTAAAAACAAAAGGCTTTAATGATGAGTTTATGAGGAATGCATTTTGTACATAAATTTTTGGACTAGATTTTCTTCTTAATAGTTCATGAAATAATATTAAACGACTTGGAGAAGTAGTGAGAAGACATGAAATGCTTCTCAGTGATTCCTCCATTTTTGAATAATCTTAATTTAGAGTTCATAGTTTGGAGGAGATCTTTTTACATGACTTCATGATTGTTTACAGAATGATTAGAATGCTCCAGATTTTGTTTCAAGGAAACCATTATCTCAATACCTTTTTGTTGTTCTTGAGTGCAGAGAGATTATGATGCAGGTATCCATATATAAGTAACTGCTCTTATGCCATATTCTAATTATTTAGAAAATATTTGAAATAAAATCAAACTTATTCTTATAGATAAAGTAGAAAGCACAAGAACACAAACAAAAAGCTAAGGGACTCAGAGTACAAGCAGCTCCCAACCTCAAAATTTCTCCTATGTCTTGTGAAAGCTTCTACCCCTACCCAGGAGAGAAAAGCCACCTTTAGGTTGAATAATTTGACAAAGAGCCTCTCAACTTTTCTCAAGATATCAGGGGGGAGGGAGATGGTTCTTAAAAGTCAAGGACCTAATCCATTATGTGGAGTCTTCAGCCATCCATCCCTATGCACACCTGATCATAGTTTCCACCAATGAAAAAAAAAAAGGAGGGCCAGCTTAGAGAAATAAGTAAATCCAAACCTTCACGTTTGGCTCTCACACCCTCTTTCTCTTAATATATTTTTTAGTGATGGATATCATTCATACATGAACATCTATAAACATGAGCTGTAGAGCAAAACTTGCCAACTTAGAAAATGAAGTGCCATAACAGCATGCAGTGGTCCCATATATCACAACTCCAGCCAGATCCTCCTTGAATTTTGGTTATTTTCAAATACTCAACCAGACTGTCATTCAAACACAACTAATAATTGTAATCCATGGCTCACTTTGTTGTGCATTTCCTGGAGTCCTCCCTTTTTAAAAAAGCAAATCTGTGATATGGATACATAGTTAAGCAATATCCTATTTATCAACAGTGTACAAACCCTGGTGTTTGGTATATTCACAGAAGTGTGCATTCATCTCTACAACCATTATTCACATTTTCAATATTGCAATATTAGTAATAATAAAGAAAGAATCACCAGACAAAGTAGAAATTATTCACCTCTCAACCTCTTTGTTTCCACTGCTCTGCATAGGTGTTATTCTGGTTCTCCTTGCCCAAATATTCATTTGCTCATTGAGCAGTTTTATTGATATATATTCACATACCACATCATGTGGGGAAAGTGAATAATGAATATATTTTTATAAACTGTGGAAAAGATCTTTATTATAAAATTGTAAAACAAAATGGATATTAGATTGAAAGAAAGGTAAACTTTAAAAGGGAGTGTAAGATTTGGTTAGTTTTATTATAATCCGCGATGAGAAAGAGACAGTATGGCACAATGACTTATAAAGGAAAATAATTAGTCGAATATAATGAAAATAAATTATAACAAAATTCTGTGTATTATATTCGAGCTTGAACTCTCAGACATAATAATCTCTAAGTATGAAATAAATTTTTGTTTTGCTTATGAAATTTCCACTGAGGCGCTCATACTTTCTGAGAAAAAATATTTTATCTTTGATATTTGCACACATCTCAATAGCATAAATTATCACAGATAACAATATCACTAGGAAAACCACAGTATTTCCAACCAGGGATTCTCAAAGCAAAGGGAGCCATGGGCAGAGGATATGAGGAAATGAGAAGAGAATTAGAAAATATTGTCATCTCAATGAAAAGCCAAAATTATCAAAAGGCACCAGACACTGGATACATCCCAGCTTAGTGAAATGGATAAACTTTTCAAGGGACATGACATAGAACTTTTGGCCCTGGGTTCCAATATGGCTCCCAGCCATGGAGGCTGGCAGGATAGAATCATGCTCACCCTCACCATTGCCGGCTTAGGAAAAATATTCAGCCAGGGGTTCCAAGACACTGCCCTGGCCTGTCATCTTTCCCCTTCTCTACCACAGGGAACATAGTTGGGTGTTGTCCAAAGAACTCCACAGACTAATTACTTGGGGCAAGGGGGCATGAAGAATGGGTTCTTTGAAGGACAGCATCTAGAGAGAAGGCACTGCTAAAAACAGGAAAGAGAAAGAAAAGAATGGAATCCTAGAGAAAAGAAACTAAGCTCTAATTCTCTTTTGCAGTGTGGTGTGGTGCTGGTTCAAAAAAAGAAGTAAAATGAAAAATCCACTAGCCAAACTCAGGATGATGTGGAAAAATTAAACCATAAGAGACTTCAAAACAGACACACCATATACACGCAACTATCAAGACATGTTGAAGGCAAGGTATGGAAAATGTGTTTGAAATGTATTGTATGGTCTATGGCTGGTGGTAAAAATTTTGTGATATTTTATCATGATCTGTAAGAATTATTGCA
Organism: Cabassous unicinctus; assembly: GCA_029593785.1. Lineage (NCBI taxonomy): Eukaryota > Metazoa > Chordata > Mammalia > Cingulata > Chlamyphoridae > Cabassous > Cabassous unicinctus. Next base: position 8,571 of record JAQZBX010111717.1, read on the forward strand.
CCATGGTGTGGTTTGATGATGGAGGAATGTGGTATCAAAATTCTGACTAAATACATAAATGTTTCATTAGTTCACAGATTCTGTTAAGAAAAATATATTTACAAAAATAAGAATGTGACAGGTTGGAGGCAAAAACATGAAATGGAAGAAATGGACTCTAGTTATAACTCAGATTGAGATGACATTCTCTTGTATACATGTTGTGGCAGACAGAATGAAAACCCATGGCTGATGAACAAAGTTTTATTACACACGGGCCCAGAGGATAGTCAAGTCTCCAAAAAAATCCAAGCCCTATGTCTTGAATTTCATATATTTACATAGGTACGCTAAGTGGAATTCTAACCAGACAAATTCTTAAGCAAGTGGGCAGGCATGTTTACAAAAGCAAAAAGAGTGACATTAGCTTATCTTCCTAAAGCAGAGGGTTATTAGGGAGGAAAAGAGTCATTATGTGTTTAGAGTTGTAAACACCATTTGAAAGGGGCAGATCGGAGTGCTTATCTTCCTAAGATGTGAATTCCATGTAGAAAAGGGAGGAAGGGAGAAAAGGGACCAAGGGGAGTTTATTTTCCTAAAGCTGTGCATTTCTGCTGAGGGGGGTGAGGATCCCAGCACTTCCCTTATCATCCCCCCCTTTTGATACCCTTATAATTCTTTATGGGGCATCATCTGCTAATATTGGGATTTATCTATAGTCCCCAAGGGCTGATATTTAACATGAAGCATTACTTGGTGTTTTAAGGTGCTTACATGGGAAAAGATGTATTGTGTTAGGTACAGTAAAAATTATGGCCTGAAAGTTAAGAGGAATAAAACTCAGGCTATTACTGGCAAAAATGGCAAAATCCAGGAAAGGAGATACTGGAAGTAATTCCCATTGGCAGATGCCAGGTATACATGGTTTAAGTGGTCTTTGATCATTCCTTTAGTAGGACCACCTTGTCCCTAACTATTCCTGAGAGGTTTGCATAGAAAGAGCATTCTTCCCCCAGGACCTGGCAAATCCCCCCTGAACCTGCAATGAGCAAGTCTAATTCTCACTTGGTTTGTAAAACCACTTCTGCCAATGAGTATATCTGGTCTTGCAAACCATTGAAGCCCAAAAATTTCTTTGAGGTCATTTGATGTTTCCTGTACTATGGTTTGTAAGCCCTTCTAACCAAGTGCAAGTGAGGCCCCCATTACTGCTGTGCTCCTGATTACTCCAAGTCCTAAGCATATCAGAATTGCCTGTATTGCTCATTTGGCTCAGGAGAACTCTCCAGGCAATTCATCCACATACGCTGAGAATGATGGTACTGGCCAAGCCAGTTAGCACATGCCCTGGCCATCCTGGGGTAGGCACTGGTAAGCATTGGTGCCACAGACCCAGATGGTGGAGACTGTGGTGCATCAGTCAGGCTCATTAAGTGGGCAGGTAGTGTTACAGTTGGCCCTTCCAAGAGGGAGGATGGTTGAAGGAGAACTTGTAATTATGTTTTTACAGTTAGCTATTTATCCTGGGGTTTTTGTTATGTGGGCTGGGAGGGGCCTGATACCCACCACAGAGCAGTCATGGGTTAGGAGGGTTACATTCCATGGGACAAGTATGGGGAAGATGGTTAGACTTGAGGAAGTACATAGCCAGCAGGATGCAGCTATGTTGGGCCAGAATTCATTTAGGAGTTGGTGGAAATTTTGAACCT
>JAQZBX010111718.1:0-10258 GCA_029593785.1 Cabassous unicinctus
GGGAAGGGGGGGGTTTTAAAATGGATCAAGTAAATAAATAAATCTTTAAAAAAAAAACAAACCCTAGCTAGACTAACAAAGAAAAAAAGAGAGAGGATGCAAATAAATACAATCAGAAATGAAAGGGGGGAAGTTACAACTGACCCCACAGAAATAAAAAGGATCATAAAAGGATATTATGAGAAACTGTGTGCCAACAAACTAGACAACATAGATGAAATGGACACATTCCTAGAAATGCACAACCAGCCTACACTGACACTACAAGAAATACAAGAACTTAACAAACCAATCACATTTAAAGAGATTGAATCCGTCATCAAAAATCTCCCAGCAAAAAAAGTCTAGGACCAGATGGCTTCACAGGTGAATTCTACCAAGCATTTCAAAAAGAATTAATACCAATCCTGTTTAAACTCTTCCAAAATATTGAAGAGGAGGGAAAATTACTCAACACATTTTATGAAGACAACACCACCCTAATACCAAAGCCAGATAAAGACACTACAAGAAAAGAAAACTATAGACCATTCTCTCTAATGAACATAGATTAAAAAATTCTCAACAAAATACTTGCAAATTAAATCCAACAGCATATCAAAAAATTGATACATCACGACCAAGTGCGATTTATTCCTGGTATGCAAGGCTGGTTCAACATAAGAAAATCAATCAACGTAATACACCACATTAACAAATTGAAGGAAAAAAATCATATGATCGGAAAGCAGATGTGGCTCATGTGATTGGGCTCCCGTCTACCATATAGGAGGTCCCGGGTTTGATTCCCGGGGCCCCCTGGTAAAAAACAAGCTGGCCCATGTGGCGAGTTGGCCCGAGTGGAAAGCTGGCCCATGTGGAGTGCTGGCCCACGCCGGAGTGCTGACCCGCGCAGGAGTGCTGAACCGCACAGAGAGCTGGTGCAGCAAGATGACGCAACAAAAAGAGACACAGAAGAGAAACAATGAGAGACACAGCAAATCAGGGAGCTGAGGTGGCACAGAGATTGCGCAGCCTCTCTCCACTCCAGAGGGTCCCAGGATCAGTTCCTGGTGCCACCTAAATAGAAGACAAGCAGGCACAGAAGAACACAGAGAGAGCAGACAGCAAGCACAAAAAAACAATGAGGAGGGGGTAGAAATAAATAAATAAATAAATAAATCTTTTTTAAAAATCACATGATCATCTTAATCAATGCAGAAAAGGCATTTGACAAAATCCAGCATCCTTTTTTGATAAAAACACTTCAAAAGATAGGAACAGAAGGAAAATTCCTCAATAAGATAAAAGGCATGTATGAGAAACCCACAGCCAGCATCATAAGCAATGTGGAAAGGTTGAAAGCTTTCCCTTTAAGATCAGGAACAAGACAAGGATGCTCACTGTCACCATTGTTATTCAGTATTGTACTAGAATTTCTAGCTAGGGCAATTAGACAAGAAAAAAACATGAAAGACATTCAAATAGGAAAAGAGGAAGTAAAACTCTTACTGTTTGCAGATGACATGATGCTGTACTTAGAAAATTCTGAAGTATCCATAACAAAGCTACTTGAGCTAATAAATGAGTTCAGCAAAGTGGCAGGATACAAGATCAACATGCAAAAATCAGTAATGTTTTTGTACACTAGTACTGAACAATCTGAGGAGGAAATCAGGGGGAAAATTACATTTTCTATAGCAACAAAAGGACTCAAATACCTAGGAGTTAATTTAACCAAAGAAGTACAGGACCTATATGCAGAAAACTACAAAACAATGCTAAAAGAAATTTATTTTGGGAAGCGGGTGTGGCTCAGTGGATAGAGCCCCCGTTTACCATATGGGAGGCAGGGGTTCGCTTCCCGAGGCCTCCTTGTGAGGGCACGCCGGCCTGAGTGGTGCGGTGGGCTGATGCAGCAACCTCACAGCAGGAAGCGGGTGTGGCACAATGGATAGAGCACCCGTTTACCATATGAGAGGCCCCGGGTTCGCTTCCCAGGGCCTCCTTGTGAGGGCAGGCCGGCTTGCGCGGCGCCGTGGGCTGATGAGGCAAGACCTCACAGCAAGGGGGAGATAAGCAGACACAGAGAAGACACATAGCGAATGGACACAGCAGCACAAGCAGCAAGGGGGGGATAAATTAAATAAAAATAAATAAATCTTTAAAAAAAAAAATTTATTTTAAAAATCTAAACAAATGGAAAGACATTCCACGTTCATGGATTAGAAGAATAAATATTGTGAAGATGTCAATCTTACCCAAACTGATATACAGATTCAATGCAATACCAACCAAAATCCCAACAGCTTATTTTAAAAAATTAGAAAAGGCAATTAACAAATCCATTTGGAAGGGAAAGTGCACCCAAATAGCCAAAAGCATTCTAAAAAAGAAGAGCGATGTGGGAGGAATTTCACTGCCTGACCTTGAAACATATTAAAAAGCTACAGTGGTCAAAACAATATGGTACTGGCATAAAGATAGACACATAGATCAGTGGAATAGAATTTAGAATCCAGAAATAAACACTCACCTGTACAGTCAACTGGTTTTTGACAAACCTACCAAGTCCATATTAATGGAACAAGACAGTCTCTTCAACAAATGGTGCTGGGAGAACTGGATATCTATAACCAAAAGAATGAAAGAGGACCCCTATCTCACCCCCTATACAAGAATCAACTCAAAATGGATCAAAGATCTAAATATAAAAGCCAGGACCATAAAACTACTAGAAGAAAATATAGAGAAACATCTTCAAGACCTTGTAGCAGGTGGTGGTTTCTTGGATCTTATACCCAAAACATGTGCAACAAAAGAAAAAATAGATAAATGGGACCTCCTCAAAATTAAACACTTTTGCACCATAAAGGACTTTGTCAAAAGGGTGAAAAGGCAGCCAACTCAATGGGAGAAAATATTTGGAAATCACATATCCGATAAAGGTTTAATATCCATGAAATATAAAGAGATGTTACAACTCAGCAATAAAAAGACATATGACCCAATTAAAAAAATGGGAAAAAGTCTTGAATAGACATTTCTCCAGAGAAGAAATACAAATGGCAAAAAAAACACATGAAGAAATGCTCAACATCACTCATGATTAGGGAAATGCAAATTAAAACTACAATGAGATATCATTTCACACCTATCAGAATGGCCACTATTAAAAAGACAGAGAACTACAAGTATTGGAGAGGATGTGGAGAGATAGGAACACTTCTTCACTGTTGGTGGGAATGCAGAATGGTACAGCCACTGTGGAGGACTGTTCAGCAGTTCCTAAAGAAGTTGAATATAGACTTGCCATGTGACCCTGCAATACCACTACAGGGTATATACCCAGAAGAACTGAGAGCAGTGACACGAACAGACATCTGCACACCGATGTTCATAGCAACATTATTGATGATTGCCAAAAGTTGGAAACAACCCAGGTGTCCATCAACTGATGGATAAACAAACTGTGGTGTATTCACACGATGGAATATTATGCAGCCGTAAGAAGAAATGAAGTCGTAAAGCATATGACAACATGGATAAACCTGGAGGACATTATGTTGAGCGAAGCAAGCCAGACACTATAGGATAAATACTGTATGAATGCATTAGTTTAAAAAAAAATGAGATGCAGGGAGGAGAGACATAGTGAGAGACACAATAAAAGAAGGGAGCGGAGGTGGCTCAAGCAATTAAGCACCTCCCTCCCACATCCGAGGTTCCGGTTTCAGCTCTTGGTGTCTCCTGGAGAGACAAGGAAGACAAACAGACACAGCAAGTGAAAAACCATGAGGGGGTGGGGAGAAATAAATAAATAAAATAAATCTTAAAAAAAAAAAAAAAGAAAATTACAAACCAATCTCTCTAATGAACATAGGTGCAAAAGTTCTCAACAAAATACTTGTAAATAGAAACCAACAGCATATTGAAAGAATTATACACCACAATCAAGTGGGACTTATTCCTGGTAATCAAGGGTGGTTCAAAACAAGAAAATCAATTAACATAATATACCACATTAACATATTGAAGAGAAAAAACACATGATCATCTTTATCAATGCTGAAAGGACATTGGACAAAATCCAGCATCCTTTCTTGATAAAAACACTTCAAAATGGGGGCAGATGTGGCTCAAATGGTTGGGCGTCCGTCTCCCATATGGAGGGACCTGGGTTCAATCCCCGGGACCTCCTGGTAAAAATTAAAAAAAGAAAGGGGTGGAAGGCGCGCGGACTGCCAGGCCCCATGCGCAGGTGTGCCACCAGGCCCTGAGAGCCGGTGAGCCCCCCAGGCCCCGCACACGGGTGCACCGTCAGGCCCTGCGAGTGGGTGTGCCGCCAGGCATGCAGCAAGATGATGATGTAACAGGAGAGTGACACAAGGCAGAGCGAAGAGGAGACACGCCGAGAAACCAGGGACTAAGGTGGCGCAGGCGGTAGGACGCCTCTCTCCCACATCAGAGGTCCCGAGGATCGAATCCCAGTTAAGACAGGAGAAGGGTGAGAAGAGAGGGCAGGAAACAGACACAGAGAATTACCCAGCTAATGGATACAAAACAGCACAAACTGGGGGTGGGGAGGAGTGTAAAAATGGATAAAAGTAAATAAATAAATAAATAAAAACAACAAGTTGGGTTGGAGGAAAAATGCACCAAATGTGAGAAATGGACTATAGTTGTACTATTTTGACAATATTCTTTCATAATTTGTAACCAGTGTTTCACAACAATGCAAGGTGTTGGTGGTAGGGTGATGTATGGGACCCCTGTACGATGTTATGCATATTTACAACTTTTACTATATACTTACTGTTTATGTATGTTCGTGTATGAATGATATACTACAATAAAATTTAAAAAAAATTTTAATTAAAAAAATAATAAAACAGAAGTGAGTAGTTATTCTTGACCAAAAAAAAAAAGACTCAAATACCTAGGTATCAATTTAACCAAAGATGTACAGGACCTATATTCAGAAAAGTACAAAGCACTGCTGAAAGAAATTTTTAAATACCTAAATAAATGGAAAGACATTCCCTGTTCATAGATTGGAAAACTAAATATCGTGAAGATGTCAATCCTACCCAAACTGATTTATAGATTCAATGCAATACCAATCAAAATTCCAACAGCCTACTTTATGGAAATAGAAAGGCAATTACCAAATTTGTTTGCAAGGGAAATGGCATCCAAATAGCCAAAAATATCCTAAAAAGAAGAGCAATGTGAGAATCTCTCACTGCCAGATCTTGAAACACATTACAAAGCTACGGTGGTCAAAGCAGCATGATATTAGCATAAAGATAGACACATTGATCAGTGGAATAGAATTGAGAGTCCAGAAATAGATCCTTACTTCTACGGCCAACTGGTTTTTCACAAACCTACCAAGTCTCTTCAACAAATGGTGCTGAGAGAACTGGATATCCATAACCAAAAGAATGAAAGAGGACCCCTATCTCATTCCCTATACAAGAAACAACTCAAAATGGATCAAATACCTAAATATAAAAGCCAGGACCATAAAACTACTAGAAGAAAATATAGGGAAATATCTTCATAACTTCATGACCTTGTGGTAAGTGGTGGTTTCTTGGACCTTACACCCAAAGGATGAGCAACAAAAGAAAATATAGATAAATGGGACCTCCTTGAAATTAAGCACTTTTGCACCTCAAAGGACTTTATCAAAAGGGTGAAAAGGCAAGTGATTTAAAAGGAGAAAATATTTGGAAATCACATATCTGATAAGGGTTTAATATTCATGATATATAATGAGATGCTACAATTCAACAATAAAAAGACAAATGACCCAATTGAAAAATGGGCAAAAGACTTGAATAAACATTTGTCCTAAGAAGAAATACAAATGGCAAAAAAATAAAAAACACCACATGAAAAAAATGTTCACTAGCGTTTAGGAAATGCAAATCAAAGCTATAATGAGATATCACTTCACACCTATTAGAATGGCCACTACTAAAAAGACAGAAAACTACAAGTGTTGGAGAGGTTGTGGAGAGATAGGAACGCTTTTTTACTGTTGGTGGGAATGTAGAATTGTACAGCCACTGTGGAGGACTGTTTGGCAGTTCCTAAGAGAGTTGAATATAGATTTGCCATGTGACCTGGCAATACCACTATGAGGTATATACCAGAAGAACTGAGAGTAGTGACACCAACAAATATCTGCACACCAATGTTCATAGTGGCATTATTCACAATTGCCAAAATATGGAAACCCAGGTTTCCATCAACCAATGAATGGATAAACAAACTCTGATATATATACAAGATGGAATATTACACAGCTGTAAGAAGAAATGAAGTCATAAAGCATATGACAACATGGATGAACCTGGAGGACATTATGTTGAGTGAAGCAAACCAGAACCAAAAGGACAAATACTGTGTGTGCTATTATGAACTAAATATATTGTGTAAATTCATGGAGTTATTAACTAGAATATAGGTAATCAGAAAATGGAATGAGGTTAGAGAATGGAACGCCAAGGGTTAATCTGTGCAGAATTTGGTAAAATTCTGATCCTGAAAGTTTTTTAAACTTTTTAAAATTGAAGTTTATCATTCATACATGAGCATCCATAAACAATAAGTGTATGGTATAAGTTGTGAACTTAAAAAACAAACATGTATATCATTATATAGGGCTCCGGTACATTACCCCACCACCAACACCTTGCATTGTGAAACAATTTTTACAAACTTTGAAAGAGCATTGTCGGGAAGCAGATGTGGCTCAAGCATTTGAGGGCCTGTTTCCCACATGGGAGGTCCCAGGTTTGGTCCCCGGTACCTCCTAAAAACAAAAACAAACCACAACAAACAAACAAAAAATCAATTCAGGGGAGCCAATGTGGCTCACCAGCTTGCCACATATGAGGTCCTGGGGTCAATCCTCTGCCCAGGGACCTCAAAAAAAAAAACAAAAAAAAAAACATTGTTAAAACATTCCTATCAGAGGTAGGGCAAGATGGCAGAGTAAGGAGCTCCAAGAGTCAGCTCATCCTACAGGGCAGTTAGTAATCACCCAGAGCTATCTAAAGCACCTGTATGGGGGCTCCAGGAGACCAGAAGAGCATCCTGCAACATCCTTGAAAGAATGGAAGGAGGAGACTGCCCATCTGCAGAGAAGATTCGTAAGCAGAGCACTCCACGCTGCGGAGGCACCCGTTGCAAGCTGCCCCTGGAGCTATTCCATGGCTGGAGTTGGAAGCACCATTTCCCATAAACGGTGGGGGGTGGGGGGAAGAGTTGCTTGGCCACTGACTTTAGCTACAGATTGGTGGACTCAGCTGGCTAAAGTATATTCCTAGGAACAGCTAGGGTTTGAACCTGTGCAAGTTGGAAAGAGGCTGGTAGCAGCCATTTTGACTCCGCCTCTGGCATGAGGGGAAGCGGGGCTGACTGAAAATCACAGTGAAGTTAGGGACCAGCTTCTTTCCACCAAGATCGGACTGCAGCCCCAGCCTAGGCTCCAGGCCCACCTCCAGCAGGGAAGAAGCTGGGAGGACCTGCACCAGGCTCTCCAGGCAACTGCAGGTGCTTTCAGCCTGCACAGACTGAATAGTCAGACACTTGGGCCTGCATCCCCACACCCCAATAGGATAGGAGAGGAGCTGAGTTTCTTCAGCCTCTCCCGGCAACTGCAGGTGTTTTCAGCCCACACAAACTGGTTTGTTGGGTGCCTTCAATTCCATATCCATCTCTGCCTGCCCCAAAGGATAGGAGGGGTCCAGTGTTTCCTTAGCCTCTCAAGGCAACTGCAGGCACTTTTGGCCTGCACAGACTCGACTGTTGGGAACCTGTGGCTCCACCCCCACCCCCCAATAGGACAAGAGAGGGACTGTGTTTGCCCAGCCTCTCTGGCTAACTGCAGGTGCTTTTGGCCCACACAGACTGAATAGTCGGGCATCTGTAGCTCCAACCCCACCCCCAAGTAGGATAGGAGGGGAGCTAGGTTTCCTCAGCTTTTCCAGGCAATGGCCGGCACTTTCAGCCTGCACAGACAGAACTGCTGGGCGACTGTAGATCCACCCCCCACCTCCAATAGGATAGGAGAGGTCTGGTGTTTCCTTCGCCTCTCTGGGCAGCACAGGCACTTTCAGCCTACATGGACTGAACTGTTGGGTGTTGGTGGTTTTGTTCCCACCCCCTAAAGGGCAGAAGGGACAGTACTCCCTCAGCCTCTGAGGGCAACTGCAGGTATATTCGGCCCACACAGATTAGATTGTTGGGCACTCCAGAGGGTCCATCCCCACCCCCAGCAGGAAGGGGAGGGGTGGTACTATGTCAGTCTACCTGAGCAACTGCGGTCATTTTTGACCAGCATGGCATAGATTGCTGCCCACAACTGCAGCTCCATCCCTGCCCCAGTTAGGGGAGGAAGGGGTGTGAAGCTTCATCAGTCACTCTGGGCAACTACACACAGTTTTGTCCTGCACAACTTGGATTATTACACACAGCTGCAGCTCTGTCCCTACCCTTAGCACAGGAGAAAGGTGGGAGAAGCGTCATCAATTCCTGGGACAACACGGGCAGCTGCATCCTTCATAGCTTACAGCACCAACTACATCCTCGGCTCCTACTACACAACCAGCAAGGGAGAAAAGACAAGAAAGCCCTAAGCTAAAGAGAGAAACTGCACCCAGAATAAATACATCTAGTAATCTAGATGCCAAGATATCAACAAAAAATCACAATCCATACCAAGAAACAGAAAGATATGTCCCAGTTAAAGGAACAAGATAAGCCTCCAGATGACATAAAGGAGTTGAGACAACTAATCATAGATGTTCAAACAAATCTCCATAATAAATGTAATGAGATGGCTAAAGAGATTAAGGATATTAAGAAGACACTGGGTGAACACAGAAGAATTTGAATGCATACATAGAAAAATAGCAGATCTTATGGGAATCAAAGGTGCAATAAATGAAATTAAAAATACACTGGAGAGGAGACAACCAGCAAGATGGTGGCTGAGTAAAGAGCTCCCAGAACAGCTCCTGCTATGGGGCAGTTGGTGATCACCCAGAGCTCTCTAGAGCACTTGTTTGGGGGCTCCAGGAGACCAGAAGTGCATCCTGCAACATCCTTGAAAGAATGGAAGGAGGAGACTGCCCATCTGCAGAGTAGATTAGTAAGTAGAGCACTGGAGGCCAGTGCCCATCCTTCACTGGAGGCACAAGTCACCTAGGGAGCTATTCCGCAGCTGAAAATGAAAGCTCCACTTCCCAAAACGGGGGAGGAAGAGACGGTTGGGCACCATCTTCAGCTACTGATTAGTAAATTCGGCAGACTAAAGTATAATCCTAACAACAGCAAAAGTTTGAACATGTCCAAGTCAGAAAGAGGCTGGTGGCCGCCATCTTAACTCCGCACCTGACATGAAGGGAAGCGGGGCTGGCTGAAAATCATAGTGCTGGTAGGGACTGGCTTTTTTCCATCTAGATCAGATTGCCACTCTAGCCTAAGCCCCAGGCCCATCTCGGGCAGGGAGGAAGCTGGGGGAAGCTGCACCAGCCTCTTTGGGAAATTACAGGCCACGCCGCGGAGGCTGGTGATCATTCTACTTTGGCAGCGCAAGCCACCCCAGGAGCTATTCTGTGGCAGGAATTGGAAGCTCCATTTCCCAAAAACGGGAGGAAGAGACGTTTGGCCACCCATTTCAGCTACTGATTAGTAAATTAGGCTGGCTAAAGTATAACCCTAAGAACAGCTAAAGTTTGAGCCTGTCCAAGTCCAAAGGAGGCCGGTAGCTGCTATTTTGACTGCACCCCAAGCATGAGGGGAAGCCGGGCTGACTGAAAATCACAGTGATGGTAGAGACCAGTTTCTTTCACCCAGATTGGCCTACAGCCCTAGCCTAGGCTTCAGCCCTACCTCTAGCAGGGAGGAAGCTGGTGGGCCCTGCACCAGCCTATCCAGACTGAATAATCTGAAATCTACCAGGGCAACTGTGGTCATCTTGGGCCTGCACTGCATAGATTGCTGCCCACACCTGCAGCTCCATCCCTGCCCCAGGAGGGGAGAAAGGGGCGTGAAGCTTCATCAGTCTCTCTGGACAACTACAGTCTAGGCCTGAATGAGTTGGATTATTCCACACAGCTGTGGCTCTGTCCCTACCCCTGGCAAAGGAGAATTGAGAGAAGATTCATTGGTCCTTGGGGCAATGAGGGTAGCTTGAGCCTCCACAGCTTATAGCACCAACTACATCCTTGGCTCCTACTACACAACTAGCAAGGGAGAA
>JAQZBX010111719.1:0-10256 GCA_029593785.1 Cabassous unicinctus
ATGAAATATGGTTAAAAATCCAATAGAAAAATAAATTTTAATATTAAATATTATATTAACCAAAAAGAAACCAAGAAAGAAGAGTCAGAATTGCAAATATTTGATATGAAAATAGCAAATAAATAATAATTTTAAATGTAAGGGAACTAGACACTTCAATTAAAGGCCCTATAATTATTTCAATTAAAATGTAAGGGCCATCTATATGATGTTTCTAAGTGATAGATGAATAGCAATATGAAGTAAAAATGTGTATCTTTAAATATAAGTATCAGAATACAACTGTGTAAAATTACTCTCATATTAGAAAGAGTAGATCTTTGTATTCCAGACATGGAAATAAGAATATAAAATAACAATAGGGCCAATTTTCCAGAAATTTATAAAATTCCTTAACAGAGCCTCAAGTCACAAAAGAAATTGAGAGAATTAAAAGCAGGAATGAAATTTAAAAAATGACATTGAATAATTTTCAGGGATAAAGGTATAATGTTGTTGAAATTACAGAAAAAGAAGCCAGGTTTCCTTTCTGTTTCTTACTCCTGATTTCTACAAAAATAATTTTAGGGGAAGCAGATGTGGCTCAAGTGATTGAGTTCTTATCTACAATATGGGCGGGGGCCCTGGTTCAATTCCTGGGGCCTCCTGTTGAAAGCAAGGTGGCCTGTGCCACAGAGAGCTGATGGCCCTGGGCTCTGAGGAGAGCTGATGGCCCATGCCCTGTGGATCATTCCCAGTGCCTCTTAAAGAGAAAGAGGAGAAGAAAAGACAAGCAGACACAGAAAGAACACACAGTGAATGGACACAGCAAGAGTAATAACAAGGGGGGAGGAATAAAAATAATTTAGTATTGGAGGTTATATATTTGATTCCCAACAATAAAGAGTCAACAAAAAAGACTAATCATATAAAGCTTGGTGAATTATTTTTTCTTTCACTAATTCTTACATTATTTAAAATACACTTAATGAATGAATATAAAAACTAATTTCAATGCTGGGAAGAAAAACTCCCTCATATTGATTTTCAAGGTATGAGTAAATTCTATTGATGTAGACTGACATAGAACATCTCAAACCCCAAGATCAACTATTTTGAAATAAATCGATGATGGTCTTTTGCTCTTCAAATAAGCTTTTCTTAGAATCACTGAATTTTTGATGAGTTGAAAAATTGCACATTAAAAAGTTCATCAAATATATATTATTTTGTCATTCCTTGATCCAAAACATCGTATTCTCTCCTGAAATTCTGCAGTGTGAACAGTTTCTCTTGTACCATCCTCTTCTACAGCTAAATGAAAATTGATTTCATTATCATTAATTAATGAAAGATTCACAAGAATGAATTTCATCTAGTTCTATGTAGAGGAAGTAAGTTTTGGACATTAATATAATTATAATAACTTTATTCATCTCAGCAAAGATTTTTACTTTCTTTTCTCGTATTTCTTAATATAATAAAACCAATACATTAAATAATAAAACAAGTTGCCCAAACATTGCTGTGGATGATTACAGCAATACATATGCTATTTTGATGAATTAGTAGACACTCAAAACCTAACTGGAGAACCTCTACCATGTTTTCCTTGTGATGCTTCAAAAATGTTCATTCATCAGCTGGTACAAATTCCTAGAAAGAAGTTTGTTATGCTGCACCAAAGCAAAATGCATGAAGCTGTGGGTTTTACAAAAGACTATTTTAGCTTAAGTCAAGGTGTGTTATATATATTTAGTGATAAGAGAGAGATAGTACTGAAAATTCAGTGTGATAAAAGTATATAAACACTTAAGCATAAGTATAAAGAAATTTTATATGCACAAAGGAAAATACCTGGAAGAAGGTATACCTAAAGTAAAACAATATTTATGAATGATTTTGCTTTTTTCTTTGAATTTTGTTGTATAATAATTTTTCAGTAATAAACAATGTTCAATCCTATGACAGTGTTCACTTTTAAATATAAAACTATTTCATTGTAAAAAATGTTCTATTTGTGAGAAAAACTTATGATTGACAAATTTCTAGACAAATAATACTAGAAGAATTTTTTCAATGACTTTGACTTATGTTAAGTATTTATCTCAATATTACAGATTTTTAGTTTTTCTCAAAAAATGGATATATTATTAGAAAGAAATGCATACAATTATGCATATTATGTAAACTTTATTTAAGTAATGATAGGATTTGAAGAAATGGAAGTATAAAACTTACAGAATTATATTCATCAAAAATGTATATATATTGAAAATATAATTGTTGGAAGAAATTTGATTAAATAATCTGTTAAATAGTATATAAAAATAATAGTAATGTGTGCTTTATATTATTAATACACATAAGATTTTTATTTCTGATATGTCATTTTTACTAAATAATACTTGATACAAAAGAACCGTAAATGGTACATTAAAACTCTTTAAAATTGTTTATTCCATAGCTAGCATTTTTTATTTTCCGAAATTAAATATAAGGAAGACTAGGGTGTTAGGAGCATGATTTCTGGACTCAAATAATCTTGGTAGAATAACAAAGCCAACAATACTTGAAAGTTGTGACTCTGGGTAAGTTACTAAACTTTCTGTGCCTTTTTACTCCTCTAAAAGTGTGTACAATTGTAATAACTATGGTGTAGTATCTGGATAAATGTGGAAATGAAGAGAAGTATTTATAATGGTGTCATGTTCATTTTATTTATGGAACATATATATGTATGAATCTCTGTTTCTATTATACAATATCCAAATATTGATTTTACCTAATTTATAATTGGCAGACAAACTAAGATTCAGTCATATTTTACAAATTACTTTTTATTACAATTTTCTGGAATCACTAAGCTGATGTTTTAAAATCTGCCAGATCTTCCCTATAAACCAAAACGGTTTGGAAGTAATTTATATTAAGTATCATCTTTGATTTCTCAACAGTTTTAATCAGTTGAATGCTATGGATAGTAGGAATAGCACAAATGTGTCTGACTTCATCCTTATGGGATTGATAGACTCTGAAGTGATCCGGAGGGGCCTCTTTATACTATTTCTTGCTATATACCTTATTACTGTGCTGGGAAATGGAGGGATGATAGTAATTATTTGCCTCAATCTCCAGCTGCACACCCCCATGTATTTTTTCCTGAGTCACTTGTCATTCCTTGACCTAAAACCTTAGAGAACTTATTGACTTGCAACAAGTCTATTTCATTCACTGGGTGCTTCATCCAGATATCTATCTTTTTCTTCTTGACTCTCACTGAATTTTTCTTTCTCTGTTCAATGGCCTATGACCACTATGTAGCTATCAACAATCCTCTTCACTACCCAGTTCTTATGTCCAAAAGGCTCTGTTGCACTTTCATCACTGGATCCTACAAGATTGGGTCCACTGTATCATTAATCAACCTTCTTTGCATGAACAGTTTGAGTTTCTGCAACTCCCACATAGTCTATCACTTTTTCTGTGACACAACCCCAATTTTAGCCCTGTCCTGCATTGACACTCCTGATGTTGAAATCATGATCCTCATTTTCGGTAGTTTAAATATCACAATCTCTGTGTCCTGTGGGTCCATTCTGTCGGCTATCCTGAAAATTAATTCTGCTTCTGGAAAACACAAAGCCTTCTCTACTTGTGCCTCCCACCTCCTGGGAGTCAACATCTATTTTGGCACTACAAGTTTTATTTATTTAAAACCAAAGTGCTCCTACACCTTAGGACAGGATCAAGTGGCTTCAGTGTTTTATACTATGGTGATTCCCATGCTGAATCCACTTATTTACAGTCTTAGCAATAACGAGATGAAACATGCTTTCACTAGAGTCATGCAGAAGAGAGAGGTTTTCAGGCAGCAGAAATGATGATAATGCTGAATATTTAAGGACATCTTTTCCATCTTATTTGGGTATTTATTTGGTCTTTCTCTAAAACCAGAAATTAATTCGCATTTTTTGTTGAGTCATCCTCTATTAAACCATGCATCATTGGAACATTTCCAAAAACATGTTTTAAGAAATCTACATAATAATTGGAAGCCATAAAATATGTGTTTATCTTGTTTAATTATATGTGATTTTAAGGGCAACTAATGCATTTTAAAAAGTGGTGTTATTCTTTAAATTGTATTATAAAAATCCCCATGTAAAAGGGTGTTAGAAAGAAACGATGATAGATTTAGGCTTTGTTTGGATAATTAAGGAGAGGGTGTAAGGATGCAAAAGTCTATTATAGATTGAATGCTTTCAGAAAGCCGTAACAATTCTATGAATAGTTATCTCCATAAACTTATCTATTTTTAGGGCAGATTAAAATAATAATAAAGATGTAGTTGGCAAAATAATAGCAGACTCTTATTTAGTAATAACAGGAAGATGTTTGTTATTTTGTGTGTTGAATTGGTCTTGACTGAAGGTCTCCCAGCCTGCCTCCAGTCTTTTTCAGGAACATTGGTAGAGTACTGCAGAGAAGATATTGAGAGGAAATTCAAACCCCTGGAATCTAGGTTTCTTTTATTTTACCAACTGACATTCTAGCCCAAATTTGGGTTTAATAATTCTTTATAATTTAGCTCATTTCTTTGCATCTGGTTGTACTATGGCCAACTCTTTCACCGTCTGACAAATTTGAAATGGTTCTTTTGTCACGTCTAGATCTTGTCCTTCCTTGGAATTCAAATTAATTGGAAGGTTCCAACTTCAACTTTCTGCTGGGTTCATGAAATTCTGTGCATTTTTTAAAAGTTTATTTAGATTTTTAATCATTGTTAGACTTAGAGGAATAATTTTGCAAATTCCTTCATCCTAAGTGGAAGAGGAAATTCTAAATTCTTTTTTAAATTCTAATTGTATCAAACAACAAACTGATTTGTCAAATCTAATGAAACCAATTCTCCCCTACTTTTAAAAAACATTTTTTCTCTCTAATTTCTATGATTCAGTTAAGACCATCATTACTGCATGAGGTATAGTAAGAAGAATTGATAATCAGTGGACAAAGTGAAAACATAATATTGTTCTTTCATTCTATGCATTAAAGATCTTAAAAGCAAGAACTCTGTAGCCAGGAAAATTAGTTTTTAATGCTGGTATCACTAATGGACTATAACTTTTTGAGCAAATAACCTAAGTTTTTATGTATCTGTTTTCTCATGTGTGCTCTGTCATAATAGGATAGAACAGAATCTCATCTTGGAATTGTTATGAAGATATATGAGTTAGTTTATGTAGAACATCTATATATTTACAGTAATAAATAAACAGCAGAGAAGTGCTGACTATTGCTCTTAGCTATTACTCTTTAATTGACTTAATATTCATTACAACTATATATATTTTCTGAGTAAACTATATTATCCAGAAACTAAACTATGCCTTGAAGATATAATTGTGTACAGACAAGATACTGCCTTAAAGCAATTTTCAATATTAGTGCACTGGTAGATCTACATAGTAATTAAACTTTCATATCACCAAATATTAACTGATGACTCTGTTAAGTGATAAAAATGAAAGGTCCAAAGTTAGCAATGAAAGTCAGAAATTCTTTCATGAGGAAAAGATAATTGAGCTGAGATATGAAGGATGAATTGTTATTAACTTGAGAGTTAAATATAATGATTTTCCATATCAACCTGATGAAGAGAAAATCATGGACATATTTTATTTTCACTATTTTGTTTCTACATTAATAGTAGAAAAAGGGGTTAGTTCAATGTTCATGCAGATTAAGTAGATACCAATTTGTCTAATTTGTGGATGAGATTATTGGTTGCATATTGGTGGGCAAAAGTGAATACATTCTTAGTCCTAGTGATAATCTCTTTCTTTCTCACAGAAAAATAATTTTGTTAATTTTGTTAATTTGAAAGAGCTACTTAATGGATAAACCAATGTACAACATGACTAAAATTTGCCTTCATAATTCAAAATCATGATTTGAATGGAAGAATGGAAGAATACATAGCATGACCCTGGATTGCTATAAACATTTTTATTTTTGTAAGAGATGGGTATTCAGAAATGCTTAAGCAGTAGTTTATTCTTTTATTCCAGAAAAATCAACTAAAGTTCATAATCAAGAAAATTAATTTCAAGATGTAGTGGTTTCAAAAAACTGGAAGTCTTTATAGGATAACATGATATCCACATTATACTCAGTGTTTTGTCTCTGAAAATTAATTTTTTTCCCCAAGAGGACTTTTGAGAATAGATTTAAACCACACTCTTCTTTCAAACATGTGTTTCTTCCAAGAGAGATATATGTGTTTTCTAGACATAACTGATTAGAAATTGAGGTACTGAAAATTATTGGATTGGATCATAAATTCAGCCCTTGGTGGGCTGATATAAAAGGGCACTAACTCAAGAATACATACAGAAAGAGAGAGAGTTCCATATACATGACAGAGGAGAAAACTTTGATCCTACAACCCCGGGAAGTGAGATGATCCATTTGTCTGATAATTAGCAACTGAGCAGCTAATAAGGCCTGGAAAGAAATGAGTCCTGTACCAGACAGATTTAGGAAGCTCTGAGAGACAAGCCTTATGCCAGCCTACAGCTGAGAAAGAAGAAGCTGGGCCTATGGAGCCTTAAGAGGAAGAAGGCCTGAGAGACTAGGCAAAGATCTCCTGCCATCTTGGTTCAACATGTAGCAACAGACTTTGGTGAGAAACCAGCCTTGAGTTCTTTAGGGTCTTGTAACTGTAAGCCTCTATCCCAAATAAATACGTTCTGTGAAAGCCAACAAATTTCTGGTACTTTTCATCAGAACCCCCTTGGCTGACTAATACACAAACCAATTTTAAAAATGGACAAAATTAGAATACATTTTCCCCCAAAATATATAAATCACCAATAATCACATGAAAAGATATATAACATCAATACCAGTAGGTAAAGGCAAATCAAAAGTGCAATGAGATAGCACTGCATACCCACTAGAATGCATATAATAAAAAGAAAAAGCAGAAAATAACAAGTGTTGGAGATGATGTGGAGAAATCAAACACTTGTTCATTGTTACTCAGAATGTAAAATGATGTGGTTGCAGCTGCTGCCAAAACAGTTTAAAGGTTCCTCAGAAAGTTAAGTATATGATCAGATAATTCCACTTCCTGGTATATACTTTACAGAATTGAAATCATGGACTTCAACAGATATTTTCATAGGGTGGAGTAATCACAATTGGCATAAGATGGAAACAATCCATTTGTAGCAGTTTGATATTGTTTATGAATTTCAAAACTAGATATTGGAATATGTTTCTAAACTTGTCTGCTCCTCTGGGCATATTAGATTATATTGGATTCAGAGGTTTCACTTTTCTTGATTAAATAATGATTAGGGCTTTGATAGTGCCACATCAGTAACACATTGAGTCCCTGCCCCCTTGGTGGGTGGGGGCTCACAGAGAAACTGCACTGCAGAGGAGGGAGGTTGGAATTTTGATCCTGGAGCCTGGGAAGTGAGCACACAGAGGAGCTTGGTTGTGAGGCTGAGGCCCTGGGAAGAGAGACAAGCCATTTGCCTGACAGTTCACAGCTGGTCTTGTGGAGAGAGCAGAGTAGCTGATACCAGAGAGAATCGAGCCCCAGTGAGAGAGACAAAGCCTAGAGAGCCTGATAAAATACAGCTGACATTATGGAGAGAACAGAGCAGCTGAGTCTGGAGAGAAATGAGCCATGGGAGAGAGATGAGACTTATCCCAACCTGCAGCTGATATTGGAGAAGCTGGGACCATGGAGAATTTAGAGGAAGAGGACGACTGAATGTTGGCAGCCATATTGCTCCAACACAGGGCAACAGATTTTAGTGAGGGAAGTAACTTACAATTTATGGCCTGTTACTTTAACTTCTACCCCAAATAAATAATCTTTTATAAAAGTCAACAGATTTCCAATATTTTGCATCAGCACCCCTTTGGCTGATTAATACACCAATTGTCTATCATCACTTGAATGGAGAAGGAAATGTGGTATATACATTAAAAGGAATAAAGAATTTTATTCCACCATAAAAAGGAATTTATTTCTCAAACATGCAACAACATGCAGGCAATTGAAGACATCATATTGGTTGAAATAAGCAAGCCCCAAATGGACAAACACTGTATGAACTCAGTGATAAGAAGTAATTAGAATATGCAAATTCATAGTGTCAGAAACTAGAATATAGGTTACCAGGGCCTAGGCTGTGGATAGGGAATGGGGAGTTAATGCTTAATTTCTACAGTTTCTGTTTGAGATGATGGAAAATTTTGCTAATGGATGGTGGTGATGGTAGCACAAGGTCAATAGTAACACCACTGCATTCTATATTTACAAATTGTTAAAATGCAAAATATTAGGTTATATATGTTTGGAGATTCAGACTGTATGTACCCCTAATAGCATGTTCTTAAAAGACATTCCTTTGGGTGCATATCTATTTGGTGTCAGACCATTTGATTATGTTACTTCAGTTAAGGCCATGGCAACAGAAGAGTCTGGAGTTTCCAACAGCCAGTCTCCATATCATACTTGAGATTCACAAATATTTTTACTATATATAAAATTGTTTTATATGTCCTATCACTCTTTGTAGAATTTTTCTTCTTTTAGTGTTATTGTTTCTTCTGCGAAGCCAGCTCTAATTGATACGTTTCCTTCCTCCTTCAAGCCAAACATATTGCTGTTATCATAAGTATGGCTATTAGCAATAAAATGGCAAAAGGGCATGCCGATCCTACACCACAAAGGAGAAACACATCTCTCAGTGAGAAGGTGATTTATTGCAAGTACAGGAGCAAGGAACTGGGGGGATCTTCCCCAAACCAGTTCAAAGTGAGAATGGGAGCCATGTTTTTTTTTTTAGGCAAAGAAAAGAGGGTAGGGGTCAAGAGGAGTAAGTGCAATTTTTCAGTGCTGTGTTGTCTCAAGCAAATTAAATGCTTTTGTTTCCCCAGTTTCAGAGGGTAATTAACCACAGTTTATATATTGTTGTGCAGGTGCCTACATGTAAGGTCTTCATGACTCCTTTCTCAGCCAAATACTCAAGGATATCAAAACTGTTTTTTTTGTCTCAAAGGAAAGTTACAGATTTACTGGGTCATAAGGAGCTCCTGACACCATTCTTTCGGTTTGACTTGAGATGTTAACTTATTCCTGTAAGTAAAACTGAGAAGTTCTGGTTAATATTTTTGGGGTAATTAAGTGCAAAGAGTAAATTAGATTAATAGAAACCTAGCTCCACTGTGTCTGAGGGAAGGTATTAGAATTTTTAGAGCTACTTAAGTGATGAAAATTTTAGTAAGCATATTTTTCAACTATCATTGCTTATCAGGACTTCTTATTCTTACATTTCTAAAATTCTTTCCAGAGTTTGTTTTACTGACAGTCAAACTTAGCCACAGTCAAGCTCACCTGTAAGTGGGACATCAGAGCATGCTCAGACAGAAACATTGTGCTCTTCCTCTTGAACAAATCCTGAGACAATAGAAACAAAAACCACCATTCTCAGAACCAAGATTCAGGGATGAGAAAGCATCAGAAGCAAATGACATGCAAGGGGTGCCTCGAGATGAAAGATAAGATTCAGCCCACTCACATATTTCAACCATATATACTAAATCCTTTAAACTACCAATCAGAATATGCCAATCTTAATCCTCATCTTTGTTCCCACCTCCTTTGGTTTCCAACCTATAAGTCTCCCTGAAGTTCTTGGATTGAGGAGACAGATTTGAGCTTGCCTCCTGGGTCCTTGCTAGTCAACTTGCAAAAAAATCTCTTTCTTTTCTCAAAAATCCTGGTGACACAGTACTGAAATCTGTGTGGATCAAGCAGCAAGCCCATTGCTGGGTAAAAATTTGGTGACACAGATGTGACGGTTAGGTCTCAGGATTGACTGCCCAAGGATCTGTGGACCCTGGAAGGAAGCATGGACTCTCCTGGCTTACTCTAAGTGACACCTCCTTGACCACTTGCTCTAGCATGGTACACTATGCCCCTCTGACAATTTTGAGGAAAGAAATGACTCTGGCAGCAGAAGTCTCCTGTTTCGGTAACTTCACATGGGTTCCTATTCTCCTTTGAATATATACTGTAGAAATGTGAGTTTGAGCCCTACCTTTTAAAGTAATGTCTGCCTGGGAGTGCCAAGAGCAAAAGACAATATAGGAGTATTTAGTCATAGAGTATACTTAAAAGGATCTGGTGTACTGGATTTTGAAAAAAAGTTCTCTGAGTTGGAAAATTTCCCTGGTAATTAGTGTGA
>JAQZBX010111720.1:0-10259 GCA_029593785.1 Cabassous unicinctus
ATAAATAAATAAATAAATCTTTAAAAAAAAAAAAAAAAGATTATATTGGCTATTTGGTGCTTGCTTTAGTTTCTTGGGCTGCTCAACCAAGCACCATGCGATGATTTGGCTTAAACAATGGGAATTTATTTGCTCAAGGTTTTGAGGCTAAGAGAATGTCCATACTCAAGGTGATTCTTTCTCTCCAAAGACTATGACATTCTGGGGCTGGCTACTGACAATCCTTGATTCTTAGCTTGTCACATGGCAAGGCACATGGCAGTGGCTCCTGGTCTCTCCCATCTCTTCTGGGTTCCATTGATGTTCTGCTTCTGGCTGTTTCTTCTGTGGCTAGAAACTCTCTGTTTCTGAATTTCATTCTCTTATAAAGAACTCCAGTAATAGGATTAAAGCCCACCCTGATTGAGGTGGGCCACCCCTTAACTGAAGTAGTCTCATCAAAAAGTCCTACTTACAGTGGGTTCTTTCCCACAGGAATGGATTAAGTTTAAGAACATGCTTTTCTGGGTTACAGCTCCAAACCACCACAGGGTCCATTGCTATTCTATATGAATTTGATGATTGACTTTGCCATTTCTGCAAAAAACACTATTGGGATTTTGTTAGGGATTGGATTGAAGCTGTACATTGCTTTGGATAGTATTGTCATCTTAACAGTATTCAGTCTTCCAATCCATGAACACAGGGTGTCTTTCTATAGATCTTCTTTAATTTTTTTCAGCAATATTTTATAGTTTTTAGTGTATAAGTCTTGAGACTCCTTGATTAAATTTTTTCCTAAGTATTTTTTGTTTTTGGTGCTATTGTAAAGGGAATTATTTCTTAGATTTCCTTTTCTGATTGTTTATTGCTAGTGTTTGGAAATACAATTAATTTTTGATTAATTTTTTGTATATTCTACAAATTCACTGAATTCAATTATTAGCTCTAACAGGTGTGTGAGTGTGTGTGTATTCTTTAGGGTTTTCTACATATACAACCATGTCATCTGCAAAAAGATATAGTTTTAATTCTCCCCTTTCAATTTGGATGCTTTTTTTTTTCTTGACTAATTGCTCCAGTTAGAACTTCCAATACCATATTGTTGAATAGAAGTGAGCATCCTTGTCTTGTTCCTGATCTTAGGAGAAAAGTTTTGTTTTTCATTGTTGAATATGGTGTGAGCTGTGGGCTCTTCATATATGACCTTCATAATGTTGCAGAAGTTCCCTTCTATTTCTAGTTTATTGAGTGTTTTTACATGAAAAAGCGTTGATTTTGTCAAATGCTTTTTCTGTATCTATTGAGATGATCATGTTTTTTTTTCCCCTTATCTATTAATGCAGTGTACTAAATTGATTGATATTTGTTTTTGAACCACTGTTGCATTCATGGTGTAAGTCCCACTTGGTCATGGTGTATAATCCTTTTAATATACTCCTGAATTTGATTTGCTAGTATTTTGTTGAGAATATTTGTATCTATATTCATAAGGGATATTGGTCTGTTGTTTTCTCTCTCTTTTTTTTTTTGGTTTCTCTTTTTGTTGTTTTCTTTTCTAGTAGTGTCTTTGTCCGGTTTTAGCATCAGGATAATACTATGCTCATAGAATAAATTAGGAAGTGTACCCTTGTATTAGTCAGGGTTCTCTCGGGAAACAGAATCAACAGGAGATATCTGTCAATAATATGAGATTTTAAAAGATTCTCTCACGCGACCGTGGGGATGCACAAGTCCAGGCTCCACAGGCAGGCTGCAAACCAGTGGCTCCGATGAAAGTCCGACGAAAGGTCGTTGATGAGTTTCTGGGAGAAGTTGCCTGTCCAACGACGAGCTGGGAAATTCTCTCTGAATGTTGAAATCACTTCCCCCTTTAAGTCATTCAACTGATTGGATAAAAGCGCCACCCATTGATGATGTAATCTCCCTGATTGATGCAGGTGTAATCAGCCATCCACGCAGTAAACTCACTGGTGACCGAAGTCCATAAATGCTCTTGTATTACAATTAGCCCAGTGCTTGCTGGACCTAACACCTGGACACAGTTACCTGGCCGAGTTGACACACTAACTTAACCATCACAACCCTCATCTTTAATTTTTTTAGTTTGATGAGGATTGGTGTTTATTCTTTAAATGTCTGAAATAATTCACCAGTGAAGACATCTGGTCCTGGGCTTTCATTTGTTGGGAGGTTTTGATTACTGATTCAGTCTCCTTACTATTCAGTTTCTCTCTTTTTCCTTGAGTCAGTTTTGGCAATTTGTGTGTTTTTAGGAATTTGTCAGTTTTTCCTAGGTTATCTAATTTGTTGTACAGTTGTTCATAGTTTTCTCTTATAATCCTTTTTGTTTCTGTAAAGTTCGTAATTATGTCCCCTCTTTCATATCTGATTTTAGTAACTGGAGTCTTTTTTCTTAATCAATGTACCTAAAGACTTGTTAATTTTTTGGTCTTTTTAAAGAACCAGTATTGGTTTCATTGAGTTTTTCTATTGCTTTTCTCTTTTTAATTTTATCAAAACTCTCTCCTTCTGCTGCTTTGGGTTTAGTTTGCTCTTTTTGTCTAGTTCTTTAAGATATGCATTTAGGTTATTGATTCGAGATCTCTATTATTTTTTAATGTAGATGTTTACAGTTATAAATTTCCCTCTAAGCACTGTTTTTTTTTTTTTTGCTTTCTCTAAGTTTTGGTATGTTGTGTTTTTGTTTTCTTCATCTCAAGATATTTTCTAATTTCCTTTGTGATTTCTTTTTTGACTCATTGGTTGTTTAAGACTGAAGGATTTTATGTGATCTTCTATTTGGAAAGGACTAGCAACCACACTTCCCTAAGGGGTGTACTGAATCTCACTGTGGAGAGAGAATGTTGCCAAACTTCACAGGTGTCTCTTTTCCATACCCCTCCCTGGCTTTACCCCTCCCCCATGTTGAAAATCATTGCACGTAGTGAAATGTTTTACTGACAGTAGTAGTGTACTGCCTATGTGAAAGGTCTGGAGGCAGAAAAAGATTGAGAACTACTGATTAGAAGATTTGAGTATGTTATTATATGATTATAACTGACTGGACAAGGTAATTTCTAAGACCTGGGAAGTATAATGCAGGGTTAACTCTCCGTGAGAAACAACTCAGCAGTGCTTTTTGATTTGGAGCAGTATCTATTAAATGAAAACTTTGCTTTGGGTTTCTTTTTTAACATTTAATTAAGGAATCTTTAACATGCAGGAAAATACTTACAATTTGATGACTTCTTTTTGTATACACCTCTATAACCATCACCTACTTCAAAATACATACAATTTCCATCCTCTCCAGAAAGGTCAATTGAACCCTTTCCAGTCAATATCCTCCCAGAGGTAATCTCAGTTTGATTTTATTACTGTAGATTAGTTTGCCTGTCTTGAATTTTATGTACACAGTATCACACAGATTGTATTCATGTATATTAAGCCTGGCTTCTTGTATTCTATATAATGTTTTTGAGATTCATCCATGTTGCTGCATGTTATCAATAACTTATTCTTTTTTCTTGAGATGTAGTATTCCATTTTAAATATCCAACAAACTGTTTATATAGTGAACTAATTTAACTTTTTATACAGTATTCAGATTTTATACTTATAAAGTATAATAATTTTCTTTTATCCTGTCTTAAGGGAAAGGCCATGGAGCTAATGTTAGATGGTTTCATAGAGCAGAACCTATATTTTGCAAATTGTGATACAAGCAAATAATACCAAGCTAATACTAGATTTAGTCTTGAATAGGTTCATGAAATTGCAACTATGGCGCAAGGCTATAGGAATTTCACCCTGCAGAAGCCGAAGAGCTAAACAAAATTCTGAGTGAAAATCACTCAGATGCTTGAGGTGGAAAAAGCTTTGAGAATTATTTTGTATATCTGGGGAAACATTTTCAGCTTTTCCTTCCAAAATACAAATGTTAAATGGAAATTCAGAGAAGAAAAATCAAAGAGATTTGAAGTGGTCACAGAAAACTTTATGGACGAGATTCCAGTTTGCATTTTAAGGATGATGAGGATATGGATAAATAGACACAAATAGTGTAGGCATGACCATGGAATTAGAGGTGGACTAAATATAAGAGCTTAAGAGGATGGTGAGAGTTTTCCATTTAACACACAGTTGGAAGAAGAACAGTGGGAATTAGAATTGAATAATGTATTAGAACTTTTTTTACTTAGAGAAGTTGTGGGTTTACAGCACAATCATGCATAAAATACAGCATTCCCATTTACCACCCTATTATTAACACCTTACCTTGGTGTGATACATTTGTTGCATTATAAAATAAATAAACTTAAGGTAGTTTAAATAGAGGAGTTTATAAAGTGAATATAGGGGTATCTCTCAGAACCTGAGGGAAAATAAGCAATCATCCCAGACTACCAAGAAGATGGTACTAGAATCAGGAACTATAAAAGCCACACAGAGTCCAGGCAATATTCTTTCTGTCTCATTTCTGCTTCACTCAGATCTGCTTCATTCTGCAACTCTCTGTGAACTATCTTTCTCTGTTCCCCAAGTTACATGGTTGAATTTATGGCCTCATTATTACTCCCCCAATTTTTACATCTTCTTTGTTGCAGAGAAGACTGGAAACTCTTACACCCAACCTCAAATTCCTAGGCAAGGAGCTCTCATTGGCCTAGTGTGGGTCAGGTGCTCACCCCTAGATCAAACAACTGTGACCAAATGTCTGGCTGCCAGGAGTTGGTGGTGATGTGGCAGAAGGTTGGGGGCAGGACCCTGTTCAGAGAAGAGATAAAGGCTCTGTCGGGCAATCCACTGATGCCCACTACGTAAATGGCAGAACAAGATTATGGATGACTCTTTGTGGTAAAAAAAAGTGAAACACAATGGACCAATCCATAGGAAAAATTATAAAAACTAAAAACATATAAAATATAACCAATTCTACAATGGACAGAAAAATCCAGACCATTTACTATGGGAAAAAAAAAGTTGTCAAAGATCTCCCCACCCCCATCCCCCTCAAAAGAAGGACCAAAACAAAGCAGTTTCACAGGGAAATTCTACCAAGCATTTATAGACAAAGGCTTAATGTTACTTAAAGTGGTGTATTAAGAGAAAAACTTCCAACTTATTTTCATAACCCAAGCAAATCACAGACACAAATTCTGGCAAAGACTTCAGCAACACAACACAACAAAACAAAACTGTTCACATAAAAATCTATACTGAGATGCTGTTTTTCATCTTTCAGGTTAACAAAGATTTTTAAAAAATGGTAACACACTGCACTGCTGAAGGTATGGGGAAGCAATCACTGTCATTCATTGATGGTATAGAGGGAAATTGTAATAGCTTCTGTAGATGGCAATTCGGCTCTATCTGTCAAAATTACAAATGTACATACTCTTTAATCTGGTATTTACACCTATGAATACATCCTAGAGCTAGAATTTTATGTATTTTTTTGTGTTCTTTTTTTTCTTGTTTACATAAAGTTTCATCTATTTTATTTTTTACAATGAACCAGCTCCTTGACTTATTTATTAATGCTACCATTTTTCTATTTTTAAATTCATTAATTTCAGAGTTTATTACTTTTTCTTGGTGCAGTCCTTCAGTATATTTTAATGTTCTTTTTATACTTTCTTAGTATGATGCTTGCATCATTCATTTTATTTTTTCTTGTTTAGTAATATAAGGAATCAAGGCCTTAAATTGTCTTCTTAGCTTTAAGTCTAATTCAGTTGGGATACAATTTGGATTTTCTCTTTTACCCAGGTGTAAAGAGAGAGTTTCTGTTTTGGTTTTTACTTGTTTGCTTCTTTGGTTGGTTAGTTGTGGGGTTTTTTCCTCCTTAATTTTTTTTAGGTGGCAGGATTCTTAGTTTTCTGGTTTTATTAACTTGGAGATTTATGACATTGTTTTAGAGAACATCTGCAATGGTTCTGATTTTTGGACTTTATTGAAGGGAGTCTCTGGCTTAGTAGTTAATAGCACAGTTTGGAAGCTAGGTTGCCAGGTATAAACTCCAGCTCTGCTGCTTACTAGCTCTGTGACCTTCGTGCAAGTGACTTAAACATTCTGTGACATAGTTTCTGCATCTGCAAAATAGGAATAATGATATATATCCTTTATAAAGTTGTAGTTGGGATTAAGTGATTAGAAGAGTGGCTGATGTATAGTATGCACTTATAAAACTGTTTGATGTTATTTTCTTTGTGGCACAGTCAGTTTTATTGAATATTTGATAAGTCTCTGAAAAGGAGGTATATTATCTGTTTTCAAGGTGTGAGCTATATTAATATGCCATTCCTTATTATTTGTGATATTTAGGTTATCTATAAGCTTTACTTACATTTTTATTTCAGCTGTTATGAGCTGCAATCTTCTACCATTACTACTGCCCTTGCAACTCTTATGATTTTTGTTTTTTGAATATTGATGCTATTTTCTTTGTTGCATATTCATAACTGTTATATCATCGTTGAGAAATGGAGTCTTTATCTTTCAGAGTGTGTTTCTTTGACTTGCTTAATGAGTTGCCCTGGATTCAACCTTGTTTGATTGTGACACCTGCTCTCCTTTTCTTTGTACTTGCCTAGTTGTACTATTACCCATATTTTTATTGTCAACATTTATGAATCTCTTTGTTCTGAGAGGGTGTAAACAGTACAGAGTTAAGTTTTGCTTTGTGATCCAATCTGGCAATCTTTTTCTTTTAATAGGTGAGCTAAGCCCATTTACATTTTTTAACATGAGAAGTATGTTTAAGCATAGAAATGTCACATTATTTTATGTCATGATTTCTCCTTTAAACCTTTTAAAAAATCCTCCATGGAGTAGTTGTTTCCTTTGTTTTGTGTTTGTTATTTCTGGCAATTTGGTAGGTTTACAATTTTGTTCTAATGAGATAATTTTATAATGCCGGTAATCCTCGATTTCTCTGGACATTGTCTGTGATGCCATGCCATAAGCAATGGTGAAGTTTATGTATTTTCTTTTTTACTACACTTTGTGTTTAACATGATATTGCAAAATACACTTATACACCTACAACTTGAGTTATCTCTAAATTATATCTTAAAGAAGAGAAATTAATGTACTAACAATAGTTTCTACCTTTCTTTAGAGTAAAATATTTGATTTCATCTTTCTTATATACATCATCAGTTTTCTAGTGATAATCTTTGTCATTCATTTGATTTTCTTGTTTCTTTCTCTTTTTTTCTTGTGTAAATTTTGTATAGACCTTAAGCTGGTCCTTCTGTCTGTTTGGATTACTTATCTTTGAGAAGATGAATTTTATTGGACTATTATTTTAATGAATATGCTGTATTCATGTCGGGAGACACCAGGGCCATGTTCAGGGTTGTGCATTTACTCTTCTCAACACTTCCTTGGAGATGCAGCTGTGGAGCTGTCCACAGTGATGTGCTCTCTGCGTCAGGGGCAAAGTTCTTCCTACAAATATGGTTGGTCTCTGTGATTCTTTGTTTTGCTCTGCTCCCTTTGTTTCTAAGAACTAAATTTTAGACATTACCTATTGCAATGAAATATGATTTAGCACTCTCTTGCTCACACATGCACGCACGCACACACACACAAACACAATCCACACACGTCCCATCCCCACATCCTTCTAATAGAGTTGGATTAATTTTGGGTGAAATCACTGTTTAGTGGTTACAGTTTTATGACTATGCAAATGCTTTCTACAGAGCCATGAAGTATATTATGATTAATTTTCCTCTCCTGCACATCTTGATCATTTTCTTCTCATTTGCTTGGTTATCTATATAATTTTTCTCCCAAATCCTTTTTTTCAATATCTTAATACACTAGGTATTCTATATATTTCTTCTTGAATGAGTCTATCTTGAAGCCTTTTTCCCGGCTCTAACATATTAGTTGAGCTCTGGGACTGTTACTCAGCAGTGTTTTGAAATAGGTCCCCGCTATTATCCTGGGTATTCTCTTCACCTCTCTCTTAAATTGGAGCCACAGTTTCTTATATTCTATGTCTTCTTTTTTTCTTGGTTTATTCCCATAATATTCAGCACATTATTCAGGAGACAATTTTATGATATATGTATGTCTGAAAATATACTTGTTCTATTACATATTTGAATGGCAGTTACCAGTTGGAAATATTTTTTCCTCAGCATTCTTAAGGCATTGTGCCATTGTTTTATAGCCTCCAGAGTTGCTTTTGAGAAATGATTTTTTTTATCATTTGTATGCAACTTGTCCCTCTTCCCCACCCTCTACCCCCCACCCCCAGAAGCTTGGAGTTCTCTTTATCTCTATGTTCCTATACTTTATTTTATTTTATTTTTTAGTTCCAATGACACTCTAGACAGATGCCCAGGTCTAATCCCAGTCTCTGAATAGTAGTTGTGACCATGGAGAGGAAACATTAATTTTATCCTGGGATTCTTTTAGTGGTAGTTTGAAATTATTTTAAGAATCCCAAAAAGAAAGATTATGTTTTTAAACTAATCTATTCCTGTGGGTGTGATATCCTTTGATTGCATTAAATTTAGTTGATGATCCTTTGATTAGATTACTTGATAAGATCGATTTAGAGCTTTTGATTGGACTATGCCAGTAGGGCATGATTTATGTAGAGCCTCCACCCCTTTGTTGGGTCTGATATACCCAGAGACACAGAGAGAGACAGACAGAGGAAAAAGGGAGCTGCCATGTTTGATCCTGACATGTAAGAGAGAGAAAAGACTCCAGTTTCACCCAGAGCTGAGCTGCAAATAAAGAAGCCCCCAAGAGGCTCAAAGAGTCGAGACCCAGAGAGAGAGAGAGAGAGAGGGAGAGGGAGAGAGGAGGCCCGGTAAGAGACAAGCCCTATGCCAGGTTTGCCTACAGCTGCAGAAAGGCAGAGATGAGTGGCCATCTTGTTTGCCATGTGGTAGTTGACTTTGGTGAGAAAGCACCTCTTATGATACCCTGATTTGGACCTCTCATGGCCTTGGAACTGTAAACTTTTACTCCAAATAAATCTCTTTTATAAAAGTCAACCTATTTCTGGTACTTTACATTGGCAGCCCTTTGGCAAACTAAAACGCTTTTTTCTTACATAACTTTATTATACTAAAATAATTCACCTTTTTTTTTTACTCTATTTTAAAAAAATATATATATATATATTTAAAAGACACTATAGATTACATAAATATTACATCAAAAATGTAGGGGATTCCCATGTATCCCACCCGCTCCCACTCCTACACTTTCCCATATTAACAACAACTTTCATTATTGTGGTACATTTGTTACAATTGATGAGCACATATTGAAGCATTGCTACTAACCATGGAATTAGCTGACATTATAGTTTACACTTTGCCTCACACAATTTTATAGGTTTTGACAGAAAGTATAATGGCCTGTATCTGTCATTTCAATGTCATGCAGGACAATTCCAATGTCCCAAAAATGCCCCGTGTTACACCTATTATTTCCTCTCCCTCACCTCAGAACCTCTGATGGCCACTGCCTTTATGTCAATGATACAAGTACTTCCATTGCTAGAATAATATAGAATAATAAGTCTATAATAGAATAATGATAGAATAATATGTCTACTTTAGTCCATTGTTCATTCTCCAATTTGAGGATTTGGGGATGGTGATGCCCACTCTGTTTCTGATTGAGAGAGGGCTTAGATCCCATGGGGCAGATGGATGGAACTGTCTTGCTTGCAGTTGTAGATACTCTCTGCTTTTGGGCATGGGCATCGTCCATCATCATCCTTTTGTTAGTTGTCCTGGGAGAGGCCAATAAACTGGAGAGTAGGTGTTGCAAGTCTGCTGACATTAAGGGCTCAACCAGCATATGAACAGACCAAAGATTTAAGTCTCTGGGACATATAATTAACAAATATTGTGCTAATTATAGGTTCAAATAAAAGGGCAGAAGAGCCATGTGGAGGGAAATTATAAATGAGTCTAACTCTGATACACTGTGGAGTATATGTTCCAAAGTAAGGCTCACTGACAGGGTGCTGAATTCCTGAGATTGTCTGCCCTGCTTATAGTGTCTAGATGTCTCTAGAGCCCCCAGGAGCCTCACTGTTTGAGGTACTGTTTGCTGTGGCAGTCAATGAGATCCTGCTGAGACATGTATAATCGTATGATTCTGTTTCTCAAGAACCACTCCCAGTAGACCAAGTTGTATTAGGGTTCTCTAGGGAAACAGAACCAACAGGAGAAATCTGTAAATATTATGAAATTTCATAAAATTGTCTCATGTGATTGTGGGGACACATG